>CAUYTI010149514.1:0-13247 GCA_963575145.1 Galago senegalensis | reverse complement strand
CTCAAGCTATCTCCCTGGGGAGGGTGCCGTGACTTCACAGCTCACAGCAACCTCCAACTCCTGGGCTCAAGCGAGTCTCCTGCCTCAGCTTCCCAAGTAGCTGGGACCACAGGCGCCCACCACAACGCCCGGCTATTTTTTGGTTGCAGCCGTCATTGTTGTTTGGTGGGTCCGGGCTGGATTCGAACCCGCCGCCTTAGGTGTATGTGGCTGGCACTTGAGCCACAGGTGCCAAGCCTCTAACAGTTAATTTTAGAATGTTATTTATTAATATTTATAACTGAAACCTGATTTTCCTGTTGTTAAAATGTAAATGAAAGAATAGAAGTGAAGATATTTAGCATAACCCCTGCCATGTGATAGCTGGTCAATGCGGATCAGTATTCCTAAGAAGTCATCCACATTTCTAAGATCTCTTAACAGTAGTTGTGATGTAGTAATTGCCAAGTAATAAACACACTTTCAATTATAGTTTCTCATTTATTTCTCAGAATAACCCTCTTAGAATAATTTTCAATACTGTAAAAGAAAATAGAACTACAAGTAGCTTAAACTATAAATGAGATTCACTGGCTAAATGATTGAGTGCCCGAGAAAGGGCAAGGTTTTGATCTAGTTTGATCAGGGATCCAGTTTTACTGAGTCGTGATTTTCTGAACTCTCCTTAATGCTTCTCTGTTTTTCATTTCAGTTCAAGATCACATGCCCCAAAGACGAAACTGAGGACTTTCCTCCAGTTTCATGTCTGTACACCCATCATCCAAACGGTTTCCACAACTCAACAAATATCCAGCTCTATGCTGATGCACTCCCTAGGAAGAACAGAGAAACCCTATCCAGTTGGCCCCAGCTGGAGCTGCCTGGATGGATCTGAGACAGTGGTGAGGTCACAGCTCCTACTGACTCAGAGTCCAGTACAAGACTGGGGTGGGGTGAATCCTGTCCAAACCCAAGGCCTGCTCCATAGCAGAGCGGATGCTGCTGGGGAACAGCCGTAGTGTTCAAGTGAACATGTAATAAATGATCTGCCTGGACCCCTTCCCTGTAGTGTCACTGTGCTGAGGAGAGGTTCCAGATTCTCAGTGTGATTTTCTTTTCAAAGCTCAGGGAGTTTTTATGACTGTACTTTTTCAAGGTAATATAAACTTTTTCAGCAAAGCTAATTCTGCATTTTATGTTTCTGGCTACAGAGATGGCCAACAATAAGGTGACTCCTTACCAGATGGAGGAATGAGAAGTATGGAGTGAATCTAAGATATTTAACCATCTATCTGATTATCAAACATGAGTTATATGGTTAACATGGAAAATGATACCGATTATCACATATGGGTTCTGGTCATTAAAACGCATCCTCATTCTTGAAAAGAATGGGTGTGACTGCACATGTGCTGGGCCACTTCAGATGAGATATTTTAAAAATGCTTATGGAAGGTCGATTCCAAACTGTAATTCTTTTCTCATGCACTTTTTTTAGTAGTATAAGAACGTACTCCAATATTCAAATAGAAAGTATGAGGCTCTTGTATTTACTACAGTTATCGGTTAATGACAAATCCAAATCGTTATGTCATCAAAATGTAAATGGAGATGGAAAGAAATTTAAAATAATTCTAAAAATAAGAAAGGCTAAAATTTGGTCATAATTCAACCAAGGTTTAACTTAACATTAAACCACAAATTCTTATGTTATTTAAGAGAAATGATGATGTAGTTGATAATAAATGTTTAAAGAGGGGAAAATATTTCCAATTTCTTTTGCACACATCATGCTTTTAAGGTTTGAAGAATTTGCTCTTTTTCCAACTGTAAAAAAAGAGTAAGCTTGAATATCCAACTACTTGCTGATCCAGCCAGCCTCTGCAGTGCTTTACTAGATAAAATACAATTTCACAAAGGACGCATTTACTCAGAAATAAAATGCATCCAAATCTGGGAAGCACCGTCAAATTTAGTTATGGCAGAGTGCAAAGCAGGATGATACAGCTTCAGCCTTCTCTCTGCTCCAGTAATTTCTCGTTCGCACAACTTTCAGTTCATACAACCCAATTAAATAGTCAAGGTTTTAATACGGTCTATGGGGGCGTTCTTCATGCATAGAAAGAAAAAGCAAGCTGGAACATTGATGTGAGCAAATGAAAGAGATGGAGAAGGGGCACTCGTGACGTCTCAGCGCTGGCTAGCCTGTCTGAGGCCTGCTTGCACCCATTTGCTTATTAAGGAACATGCAAATTCTCTTATAAGCCTCTGTTACTAATTTTTTTATTTGTCAGAATTAGTTTTTACTCTTTTCAAACAAAAGAGCGTTAACTGCACATATGCACAAAAGAAATCAGCAGTTTAGAATTGCTTAATGTTAAAAATATTGTAAGTATCCTACAATTATTATAACAAGTGCAGATTGAGTATCTCGAGTCCAAAAATCTGAAATCCAAAATGCTCCAACATCCAAAATGTTTTAAGCCAACATGCTGCTCGAAGGAAATGCTTATTGGAGCTTTGCAAATTTTTGGTTTTTTAATTAGTTATGCTCAACCAGTGAATAAAATGCAAATATTCCAAAAATCTAAAAAAAATTCAAAATCTGAAGCACTCTGCTCCCCTGCATTTGGGATAAGGACAACTCAGCTTGTACTAGGACATGTTCTTGCTGAGACCTCTGGTTTCCACTCCAGTATCAGCTAATTACTGCTGTGTAACAAATCACTTCAAAATTTAACGGCATAAAATAACAAAGGCTTATTTTATAGATTGGGTAACTTTTTTAGGAAAAAGTTATACAGAAAATATTTTAGGTTTTGTAAGCCATGAAGTGTTTGTTGTAACTGCTCACCATCTCCCCTGTAGAGTTAAACCAGACACAGGCAATACATTTACAAGTGAGCGTTCTGTGAATTAATAAAACTTTATTTATACAATCAGGCAGCAAATTAGATTGGGCTGCAGGCCACAGTTCTTCAACCCCTGATTTATTTAATTCATGAATTTTGACAATCAGCAATATTTTTTACCAGGCTTAGTTGAGCAGTTCTTTCAGCTTTTTTGGTCCTAACGGGTTAGTCATGCATTTTCAGTGAGCTGAAGGTTAGCTAGAAAGTTCTGGACTCTCCTTCCGGTAGTTGGGGTAGTTAGCTGTTGCCTGGGGCATCTTGATCCTCTTCTACAAGTTGTCTCATTATCCGGCAGCCTATGAAGGTTTATTTTGATAGAAGCACATATCCAAGACAGGAAATGGAAATGTGCAAGGCCTCTTCAGTTCTGGGCTCAGAACTCTTCCACCTTGCATTTGCTGAATTAAGTTTAAAATCTTTGTTTTCTCCTGGAAAGACTGCAAAAGGTAGACACAGGAAAGGATGATGTTTTCTGGCCACTTCTATAATCAATAATCACATCTCATATGGCTCTTAACACGACCAGAGTAGCGATAATTCTCTTCTCGTTGCCCCTGCTCGAAAACGTCTTGGGAGACATGAGATTGACTGAAATTAGATCACATGTCTATTCTCGAACTAATGAGCTAAATTCAGTGAGTGACACAGCTTGTTTGAAGGCCGATCATCCACCCATCTTGGTGTCTGGTATAGATGATTTACGTCTAATCATGAATTACTCTGAGTTTTGCTTACTTTGCAATTATCAGCAGCCAGCTTAAAAATACGACAGCCAAATCTTTAGTCTTTACCTTACTGAACTTCTTATTCATCATATAATCACCCCTCTCTCCATTGCTCTCTTGCTAATTTTAATTTCTTGAACTTTATACTTGTTTCTTATCTTTGTTCTTTTTTCATAATTCTATCTCTATCCTCAAATTTTTAATATTGGCACTTTTTAAAGTGTCTTGGTCAGTCCAATGTCTCTTTTTTATCCTAAATATGCATGTACTTGATCTTCTAATTTCTACTACCATTTGTATGTTAATAGTGCCAAATCTTTATTTATAACTTACTTCCAAATTTACATAATAGGTGCCTAATAAATTTATGATGAATGCCAGTAAATACAGGCATAAATGATTAAATATGATCTAGTGTATTGAAGTGCTCTGTAAATCCCAAGGTTCTAAAAGTCACACTTGTTATCCGTAATTATGCTGTCAAGGGGACAGCTCCAGGAGCTTCTGGGAGGTCAGAACCAAGGAACACTGTGCCATCTTTCTACCCCCACCCCCAGGTCTCTCTTTCTAATTTAAATGGCTCAATCACTTTATAGTCTTATTTTATTTGAAATATTCATGTTCATAATTGAAGTAATTTAATCATAAATTTTTTTTTGTGCTTTACTCAACTATTGATTCTAGTTTTATTTAATTTTCACAGGACTCAAGTAGTCTTGACCAACGGTTTACTATCAGGAAGGGGCAAGGTACCTATTACACTCTTGTATTAAATTAATCAGAAAGTTTATGTTTTAAAGTTTCCCGTATGCTAAAGGTTTAAGATGCAGGGTAGGAAAATAAGGCAGCCTTGCCTGACTCCCCCACTTTGAAAGGGTTACATTTAACTTTGCGAGACCCTTACAGCGTCTTTCTCCACTCTGCTTCTCTTAATGAACTTTAAGCAGAAACTACCTGGAATTTATTTTTTGTTGTTAGTGCTTGTTTTCTTTGGAATTCTGCCTATTTATTATGTGCATGAAAATCATTTTCAACGGTTTGTTTATTGAGCGACTTTAGCAAATTCTGTCTGCCAAGTTCAAAATCATCTGCTGCTATTACTAAGAGCAAGTAGATTTAAAATGTGCTGCCTCTGTTTGCCAAACGTAGAAGTATCGAAATGTTCCCAGTGAACAGCATCAGTTATTACACTTTAGGAACATACTTTGGGAACATTATTTACACATGGATCATTTCTAATCCACGTTTGGACCGTGGACTAATTTTAAACGGGTCATCATGCTGGTTTTACGTATTGGTAAGAACTATTTCTGGGTAAGCCAAATCACACCTGAATGTAATTTTTTAATCTCTCTTCATTGGAAACATGCCACAAAGAAACATCTACAGGCAACATTGCAAGATGAAAGCATTTAATCATTCTCCAAGTAGTAAGAAGATTAAATTTCTAGGCTAATAGCTTGTGATACTCTGTTTGAGGTACAGTCATACCTCACTGAGCGATGGGGACATGTTCTTAGAAATGAACACAGGCAGTATTGTCACTGCGGGAACATCACAGAGTGTGTGTACACAAACCCAGATGGGACAGCCTACTCTGCACAGACACTATTGCTTATAGTTACAAACTGTAAACATGCTGTGCTGTGCTGCCAGGGTGTCCAACCTGCAGCCTGCAGGCCACAGGCTGAGCTAGGGGTATCCACCTTGCAGCCTGCAGGCCACAGGCTGAGCCAGGGTGTCCAACCTGCAGCCTGTGGCCACAGACTGTGCCAGGGGTATCCAACTTGCAGCCTGCAGGCCACAGACTGAGCCAGGGGTATCCAACTTGCAGCCTGCAGGCCACTGACTGAGCCAGGGGTGTCCAACTTGCAGCCTGCAGGCCACAGACTGAGCCAGGGGTGTCCAACCTGCAGCCTGCAGGCCACAGGCTGAGCCAGGGTGTCCAACCTGCAGCCTAAAGGCCACAGACTGAGCCAGAGGTATCCAACTTGTAGCCTACAGGCCACAGACTGAGCCAGGGGTATCCAACTTGCAGCCTACAGGCCACAGACTGAGCCAGGGGTGTCCAACTTGCAGCCTGCTGGGCACAGGCTCATTTTGTGAGAAGGTTTTTTTGCTTATTCGAGGTGCTGGATATCACAAATTATATGCATGGACTTTTTTTTTTAATTAGTTTTTATTACTGGTTGTGTATTGAATGTGTGGCCCAAGACAACTTTTATTCTTCCAAAGGGCAGCAGAAAGAAAAATTCAAGTATTTGTGCATTCAAACATAGAAAAGGTGCATGAAAATAGGAGAAAAAGGCATCTGTTCAGGGCATTTACCATGAAGGAGTTTTGCAGGTCTGGAAGTTCCTCTCATAAGTTGGTGAGTGAATGTAAAGTTCAAGGATATTAGTGTACACTACTACAGATTTTGCATACACTGTACACTTAGACTATACAATTTTTTATTTTTTAATTGTCAATTGTCTGGGGTTCATTGAGGGCAGTGGGTTTGTTGAAGATGGCCTCTATCAATTTATGAAATGTCCCTCCTATACCCTTCACAGTAGCTCCCAAGAAAATAAAATACCTGGGAATATATCTTACAAAGGATATGAAGGATCTGTGTAAAGAGAACTATGAGACCCTGAAAAAAGAAATAGCAGAAGATATTAACAAATGGAAGAACATAGCACGCCAGTGGCTGGGTAGAATCAATACTGTTCAAATGTCCATACTATCCAAAGCTATCTACAGATTTAGTGCAATCCCCATCAAAGCACCAATGTCACACCTTGAAGAACTTGAAAAAATAGTACTTCATTTCATATGGAACCATAAAAAAAAAAACCCTGACTAGCCAACACAATTTTAAGAAACAAAAACAAATCATGTTACCAGACTTCATATTATACTACAAATCTGTAGAGATCAAACAGAGTGGTACTGGCACAAAATAGAGATATATTATCTATGGAATAGAATCAAGAATATAGTGATGAACCCAGCCACATAATGCCATCTGATCTTTGATTAAAACAAACCAAATCATGCCCTGGGGAAAAGCATCCCTATAAATAAATGGTTAAACTGGAGAACTGGTACCCACATGCAGAAGACTGAAACTGGAGCTGCACCTCACCACTGACAAAAACGGGCCCTCGCTGGATAAAGATTTAAACTTTAAACACAAATTCTAGAAGAAATTGTAGGGAAAACTCTTGACGAAATTGACCAGGTAAAAGGATTTTATGTAGAAGATCCACCCTGACCAATCCAAACCACCCTGAGATGTCACCTAAGGCCAGTGAGAATGGCCCATGACACAAAATCCCACATCTGCTTATGCTGGCTTGGATGCAGAGAGAAGGGAACTCTTCTGCACTGCTAATGGGATTGCAAGAATACAACCTCCGTGGAAAGAAGTATGGAGAATTCTTAAATAACTAAAAGTAGACCTTCCATTTGATCCCACAATCCCATCACTAGGTATCTACCCAGAAGAAGAAAAAAAATTATTTTACCACAAGGAAATTCTCACCAGAATGTTTTTTGCAGCTCAGTTCACAATCACCAAGACATAGAAACAACCAAATGCCCATAACCCCAGAATGGATGATAAGCTGGCATATGTATACCATGGAGACTATTCAGCCATAAGAAAAGGGGGAAAATTTACAACTGCTGTGTTAACCTGGATAGAGGTGAAACACATTCTTCTTAGTAAAGTATCATAAGAATGGAAAATATATATATTTAATTTACTCAATACTAATATGAAACCAATATGAACAACTACACGCACATAATAAAAGAAAAAAAAAACAAGTCTAGTCTAGCAAGGAGGAGGGAGAGTAGGAAGAGGATGGGGGAGGGAGGTGATTGGTGGGATCGCACCTGATGTGCACAACCGAGGGTGGTCAGCACAACCCCAGGGGTGAAGGACTCAAGTACACTTGACCTTCGCCTTAGAAATGTAAACAATGTAACCTAAACATTTGTGCCCTCACAGTAATCTGAAATTTACAGAATACTAAAATAAAATACAAAACATAAAACAGTATGAATGAGCCTAAACTGTGAGACTATTCCACAACATTTTGTAAATAGTGTATTAAAGGATTTTATTCTTTCTTGACAAGTTAAAGTATTTAGTAAAAATAATCTGTTTTTAAAAGATTATAGCCTTAAGACATCACTTATAAATCACAAAACATAGCTAGAAATTTGAAATAATGATTTTGCTAGAAAGAAAATGTTTGGTATAACAAGATTCCTGTATTACAGTTTTGAACTCTAAATCCTCAAACTATGAACCATTTTCCTCAGAACTATGAAATATAATTTTGTAGTAAATTTGAGTCCAAGTTGGAGGCCAGGACGGGTGCAGAAGAAGATGTATTTATACCTACCAGAGTTAAGGTCATCTTATTTTTACCATGTTTCAAACCATTTCTGTGATGGACATATGAAATACATTAGCTCGTTTAGTCTCTACATTACATTGAAAATTATTTATACCATTTTACAGAGGAGGAAACATGGACATACAACGACTAAGTAGGTTTGTTATTGTTATGCAGCTGGAAACGCAACCCAGGCACCTGGACAGACTGTTTCTAGCCACCACGCTATATGGCTCCTTCCTTTCTAGAAAATGGTATCAGCCAGCCAGGAAAAAACATTTCTAAAATAATAGAGTTCTGGCGCTAACTCAAAAAATAGAGAACAAAGTAAGCCTTACTTAATAAAGCCGTCCCTTTCAAACCTGGGGGAGAAACATACTTCAGAATACACAACTATGCCAAAAGGATTTTAATAGAAAAAACTCCAAAACTGTGGCTGTAATTGTGTATTAAAATTGTCATTTCCATCTAGATATTGAAGGGCCATCTTGCACTCAGCCTGTCCTGGGCACTGTCTTGACTCCCTCATCCTCCCAGCATTTTCCCTCACCAGTGTCATCCCTTCGGAGTGAGTCCATCGGGGTCATCCCTTCGGAGTGAGTCCATCGGTGTCATCCCTTCCGAGTGAGTCCATTGGTGTCATCCCTTCCGAGTGAGTCCATCGGGGTCATCCCTTCGGAGTGAGTCCATCCGGGTCATCCCTTCGGAGTGAGTCCATCGGGGTCATCCCTTCGGAGTGAGTCCATCGGGGTCATCCCTTCGGAGTGAGTCCATCGGTGTCATCCCTTCTAAGTGAGTGATTGCGTTACTCATGTAGGTCCCGCACATACCAGAAGGGCTGGAAAAAGTGATCTCTGACCAGAAAGGCACGACGCAGAGAGACATTACTGGAGAAAAAAGGAGGGCCAGTCTTTGGTGGACCCTAAGATACCCCTAAAGTCCCCACTCTGGCTGCCGAGACCAAAGCGCAGGTGTTTCCCGGACCCAGCACACCCCACAAGTAACCTGCGTTACTTCATTCAGCTCAAAGGATCAAGAAACAGGAATTGTGCGCAGCTCTCACCAGATTTGAACATAGCTCCTTGTGATTGGGGTCCTACGTCTCTGTCTCTTCCTCCGACCCACACACATTGGTGGGACGTGGAAGACAGTCGCCGGAAGCGCTTTCGGGGAGGACTGGGCAGTCGCGCAGCACCCGGGTTCACCACCGGCTCTGCACAGGCACCCTGCTTTCCCCGCACGGGTAACCCCGGGGCATCCGAGACTGCTCTCGGGGAGGAATCCCTCTCCACACCGACCTTGAGCTGCCAGGGTCACTGTCCCCCACAGACACACTGGAGGTGCGCACCGGGAACACCCACCCTTAGGAGACTTAGTGCAGCTATCACAGGACTATTGTAAGAGCCACATATTCAAAGGCTGATTTTAGCCAACAATTTATTTGGCAGCATAACTCACTCAGGAACTTAATAAGCTTGGGATTTACTCTAGTCAGTTCACTCGTATCATCCAACATTCCAAAAATCCTTTCCGGGGATACCTCTGAAATCATTTTATTTCTGTGTTTCCTTTTCATGTGTTAAAATGTTAGGGGGGACAAATGTTTTAATCACATGGACACTTTTATAATGCGCGAGTCACAGCTATAACGTGCCCATCGCCCCGGTTTTCACTGTGCCAGGCAGGGAGGTTCCCCCCACCCCGCCCTTCCCAGCCCCTACTTGACCTCCCCCAGCGTCACGTCCCTTCACGCACGTACAGGCCCATTCTTAGTTCTAACCTAATAGTGAGTACAAAGTGGGGCTTGTTTTCCCACTCAGTAGACACTTCGCTTATGTATCTATCCATCCAAATTGGTGTAAAGGGCATTATTTCAGCCTTTTTTATGACTGAGGAGTACTCCGTGGTGTACACGTACCACATTTTGTTAATCCATTCACAAGTTGGGTAATTGGATTAATTTTACATCTTTGCAATCTTGAATCGTGCTGCAATAAACATTTGAGTGTAGGTGTCTTTTTGATAAAAATGGCTTATTTTCCTTCAGGTAGACACCCAGTTGTGGGATTGCTGCATTAAATGGTGGGTCTACTTTCAGTTCTGTTAGAACTATCCAAACTGTTTTCCATAAGAGTTCTACTAACATGAGTCCACCAGCAGTCCAGAACCGTTGCTTTCTCTCTGCATCCAGGCCAACATCTATTTTGGGGGGGTGGTGAGGGGGGCTTTTTAATAAAAGCCATTCTAACTGGGGTGACAATATCTCATTGTAGTTTTGGTTGGCGTTTCCCTGGTGATGAGTTATGGTAAGCACTTTGCCATTTATTTGCTGGCCATTTGTCCATCTTCTTTTGAAAAGTTCCTTCTGTTCAAGTTGCTTGCCCAGTTTTTAAAGGGTTGTTTTTCTTGCTGATCTGCTTACGTTCTTTGTAGATTCTGAGTATTAGCCCTTTAGTAGAAGTACGGCTTGCAAATATTTTTCCCTCTCTGTAGGCTGTCTGTTGCTCTGTTGGTTATTTCCTTAGCTGTGCAGAAGCCTTTTAGTTCAATCAGGTTCCATTTATTTTTGTGTTCCTGTAACTGCCAGTTGGGGTCTTAGTTATAAATTCTTTGCAAGGCTGATATCTAGAAGGGCTTTTCCTAAGTTTCTTCTAGAATTCTCCTGGTGCCATGTCCTACACCAAGATCTCTTAATCATCTTAAGTTACCTTTTGTGAATGCTGAGAGACACTGATCCGGTTTCATTTTTTTTTTCATGTGGCTCTCAAATTTTCCCAGCACCATTTATTTATTGAATAGAGCTTCCTTTTTGCTGTGTATATTGTTGTTTTCTTTGTAAACAATCAGCTGGCTGTGTGTGGTGGTTTTATACCTGTTCTCTCTTTTGTTCCAGTGGGCTGTCTCTATTTTAGTGCCAATGCTGTGCAGTTTGGGTTAATACAGCCTTTTTGTAGTATAACGTGTGATGATGTGATGTCTCTAGATTTGCTATTTTTGTTAGCATTGCGATGGCTGTTTGGGCTCCCTTTTCTGGTTCCAAATGAAGTTAACTTTTTCTTTCTTTTTTTTTTTAGGTCTGTGAAATATGACTGTGGTATCTTGGTGGCAACAGCAAGAACTCAGTAAATCACTTTGAGCAGCATGGGCCTTGGACTCAGGTGTTGATTCCTCTGGTCCATTAGCGTGACTGTTTTTCCACCTGTTTGGGTCCTGGGCACTTTCCTCACTGTTTTGTAGCCCTCTTTGTGGAGCTCTCGTACTGGAGTTAGATTCCTTGGTATTTTGTTTTCTTTGCAGCTATTGTGTACGGTATTGAATCTTCGGTTGTCTCTCAGCTTGACTGTTATCTCTATACGGCAATGCTACTGGTTTGTGTACACTGATTTTGTAACCTGAGGGTTTGCTGAATTTATATGTCAATTCAAGGAGTCTCTTGGTGGGGTCTTTGGGGTTTTCTAGATATAAAATCATATCATCAGTGAAAAGCAACAGTTTGACATCCTCTCTCTTAATTTGGATAACCTTTATTTCTTAACTCCTTCGATTACTTTTCTGTTAATGTAATTTCTGGCTTGAGGCTTTCTGAATTAACAAGTCTGGCTGAGGAAGGCCACATTATTAATCTGAACTCTGCCACAGGTATACATCTGAGTGAGCTTATGCCATTCCCTACCTTTCTTAATCACATCTCTTACTTTTTGAGATATAGAAGCAATTGACTTTTGAAATATTTGAGGTGTCAAATTTCTGGATTCTATTACCTTTTATTATTTGCAAATAGAGTTGTTCAGTTTTCTGTGAGCCCATCTGTTTTCGTTAACATCTACGACTCTGACCATCGTAACAAATGCTTCAACAATCTATTTCTCAATGTCTTCCCATTCAGCTTTATCAAGGAAGATAGCCGGTTACCCTAGAAATCTCTTATACTTTATGAATGAAGAATATTCCATCTCCAAATTTCTAGCTCCAAGTTTCTCTCTGACTAGTGACAAACTCCAAGGCTAATGCTACTTTTTAAAGAGCTTCTAATTGTTATCTTTGTTCCAACAGAATCTATAACAGTTACCCATATCTATTACTTAGAACAATAGTAGCAGATGTAACAAAATAATTCAGTAAGTTACCTCCATTTTGGTCCTTAAAGTGCCACTGTAGTATCCTGACACCCTGCCCTCTTTATAATGCTGATTCACCTGTACAAATTTGGAAAATATTGAATATGCTGATTTAAACAGATGAAGAGGAATACCATGTCAATTATAGAAATGCAAATCCAGGAATATCAGGACATGCATATATAATTACTTGGCTCAACTAATGACTTGTTATTTAAAATCCATAGTGAAATATTTTGTGAATTAATTAGCAAGGGAAAATGAAGCGTGTTAAAAGGAACTATACATTGTAAAGAAATGTGTCCTAAAAGAAAATAAACACAAAGCTAAAGTTATAAAATTGTTAATAAGAAGAAAAAAATCTGTCCCGGATGACATTACATTTGTAATATCTCTTTAGCAACAGGTAGAGTGTTTTTGAAAGCGTAAGACAGTATTAGGTAAACCATTTATGCTGAGAATTAGGTGCATTGATTGACTTTCTTTGCCAATGGTTACAAATGTTTCCTGAAAACCAACCATGTCAGAAATGGAACTGACGTTTTTTACAAATATCTGTTCTTTCTCTCTAGCATCATTATCCAAATCTCATTGTAAGCACTCCTCATTTTCTTTAAAAAAGTAAACAAAATGTCAAGTAAACATTGAAAAAGGAAAATATATGACTACTTGAAGGGTAGACATTAATTTTGAAAGTAAATGTGTATATGCCAAGTTTTAGAGACAAAGGCTTAAAGTAGTTAACCATGTATATTATCAAAATAATCAAATGGTTAAATAAATCACCACAGATCAAATGCAATATCACCTGGACATTGTAAGTAGCATGTCATATGTAAGCATTTCAGGTAATGATTGCAATATACAATTAAAGTAAAAAACGTAGCCTAATTTATATATATTTATATATGACAACATATATAGCACAATATAGGTTTTAAGTATCATGAATACGATACTTAGTATAAGAAGTCATGCTGTTGGTATATATAAAGGCTACAGATTTATGAATGTTGATTTTGTATCCTGATACGCTACTGTATTCCTTGATCACTTCTAAGAGTTTTTTAGTTGAGTCCCTGGTGTTTTCCAGATATACAATCATATCATCTGCGAAAA
>CAUYTI010149511.1:0-43148 GCA_963575145.1 Galago senegalensis | reverse complement strand
GCTGGGACCACAGGCGCCCGCCACAACGCCCGGCTATTTTTTGGTTGCAGCCGTCATTGTTGTTTGGCGGGTCCGGGCTGGGGATTTGAACCTGCCACCTTAGGTGTACGTGGCTGGCACCTTAGCCGGTTGAGCTATAGGTGCCGAGCCTATATCCTAATTTTACATTTCTGAGAGAGTGTCACAATTCAATATAGTCAACTCTTAATTATTTATTTAGCTATCATAGTTTAGTTTCCAAGGACTCTTTCTTCTTAATTTATTATGGCAATTATATTTTTAATATCTAAGAATTCCTTTCTATAGCCTCTCATCTCATGATACAATATATTCTAAAGTCCCCTCCAAGATAGTCTTTAGAGATTTTTGTTTGTTTTTGTTTGGTATAAAACTTTTCTCTTTAAACCATTAGTATTTTCTTTGAGGTTTTAATCCAACTTTTGGGAGTGAGATTTTCTTTTATGCTACAGGCTTTCCTTATATGCCCAGGCGTCCTTCCTTGGCCGTTCATATTTCAAAACAAGGCAATGCATAGTTTTTCATGAGTTAAGTATATGCAGGTCAAAACTATTGACACGTGCAGATGCTTCAAAGTGTGAAAATCTGGAGAAATATCTATATATTGGGATTTATTTATTTAAAAAATATTTTAATATTTCTCCCTTAGCATTATTTCTTGAGAGAAGAATTTCTCAATTTTTATCCAGGGTGATACATGCCCAGTTGCTTAGTATTTTGTGAACTATTTTGAGTACTATTTATTGGACAAGTTTTCGATTGCTTCTCCAAACACATAAACACAGAGCCAAATGTTTTCTGGTTTTCAGCCTCTCAGAGCTGCGCTCCTGTGGATGCTCTGGGACATGCCTCCTCCAACTGGTTTCATCAGTTATCTGCCTCCACTTGCTGTTCAAATGCCAGAGATGTGTTAAACTGCCTTATACCCCAGTGTTCTCCAACTTCCCTTTATCATTATGAGTTTCTGAAAAACGTAACTAATAAGTTCATGCAATTCCGTGGTATCCGGCAAACAAGAAGAGATACTCACATATGGGCAGTCTGGCATCTTAGACTGGGGAAGTTTTATTTTTTAAAATATGTCATTTGAGAATTAATTAAATCTGCAGCTACTTAGTATTCCTAATCATTAAAAAGCTATAGATTTAACTTCAATACCATCTGATGAATTTTGCTATAGAAATGTATCATATATTTCAAATTCATTCACAGAATATAATTAGCAGGATGAAATTTGGTATAATACTAAAATAATTTCTATAGATTTCAGATTAAATGTCCCTGAAAAAGTTTAAATATCTGTATATTTCAAATTCACCTTCTGATTCCCAACATAGAGACCGTCCCAACATAGAGCCTGATGGGTTATAGACTGTGCTATGGTTCAGCACTTCACTTCCAGGAAACAAAGTTGACAGCGTCCTTTCTGACTCACCCCTGGAGGTCTCGGCTTATCACTGTTGCTGGCAGGGTTTGCATTTATTCTGTCCATGTGGATTTTACATTTTTTGATTTTTACGTCTCTCAAAACTTTGATAATGAGCACATAACATCTCAAACAACACAAATAGAAATTTATTTTCTCAGTAGATTGGCATGTAAATAATATTTATACATTAGTATATTCATATATTTCATTTCAAAATACAGAAAATTAATATATGCTTTTGAGAATGTAATTGAAATTTGGGACATCCATTATCACATTTAGTTAACTTATAATAAGTCACTGTAGGGGGCACCTTCTCAACTCAATCTTTATCATCTTTTATGAGTGTTGCCCGTTTGAAGTCTCCACAAACATCTGGACTCGTGACCTCCTAGACTAAAAAAAAAGGGGTTTAAAGTATGCAAAATTGAAAACTCCTTAAAAGCAATAGCTGAATGCATTTATTTCTATTATGTTCTATCTTCATATCATTTATTAAAAGGAAATGTAAAACATATATATATATATATATATATATATATATACAAAATATATTTCTTGTATCTCTGTGGCATTGGTTGTTATTTCCCATTCATCATTTTTGATTGAGGTTACCAGAGATTTTACTTTTGTATTTCTAGTTAGTGTGGCCAAAGGTTTATCTATTTTATTCATTTGTTCAAAAAACCAACTCCTTCTTTCATTAATTTTCTGAATGATTTTTTTGTTTTCAATTTCATTAATCTCTGATTTAACTTTGGATATTTCCTTTCTTCTGCTGGGTTTAGGCTTAGATTTTTCTTCTCTTTCCAATTCCATAAGATGGCTTGTGAGTTTGTAGAAGCTCTCTCGTTCTGTTTTTCAAATGTAGGCGTCTAAAGCCATAATTTTTCCTCTCAGGACTGCTTTTGCAGTATCCCACAGGTTTTGCTAGCTTCTGTCTTCATTGCTGTTATGCTCAATAAAGTTAATAATTTCCTCTTTTATTTCTTCCTGCACCCACCTGTCATTCAGCAGCATAAGGTTGTTTAATTTGCATGCCTTTGTGTGAGGTTGAACGGTTTTTGTTGGAGCTGAGTTCCACCTTTAATGCCTTGTGATCTAAGAAGATACAAGATAAAATTTCAATTCTTTGATTCTGCTTAGGATATGATCAATTTTAGAGAATGTTCCATGGGCTGAGGAGAAGCATGTATATTCTTTAGCTTTGGGATGGAGTCATCTATATGTGTCTATCAAGCACAGTTGTTCTAGGGTCTTGTTTAAGTCCTTTATATCTTTGTTTAATTTCTGTTTAGGGAATCTGTCCAGCTCTGTAAGAAGAGTGTGTATATGTATGTATAAATTCTTTAGGATTTCTCTTTATTGGCATGTTGGTGTTGATAAAGCTTCTAGAATTCCTGTTCTCTAAAATAGCGACATCTTTTTTTTTTTCTTACAGTTTTTGGCCAGGCTGGGTTTGAACCCACCACCTCCAGCATATGGGGCCGGTGCCCTACTCCTTTGAGCCACAGGCGTCACCCCCAGTAGTGACATCTTTTAGGAACAAGTTTCTTGGCCTTAACAATGGTGAAATCATTAACTATCATAGTTACACAAATTTTGATGAAGTATATTTGTCATATCATTTTTCTTTTTTGCAGGACACAAAGCTAGTTAAGTATTATTCAAAATTGATCTGAACTCGAGTTTGACACTACATTCTATTCAGTTGTGTCATATCCTTTTTAAATACTTCTTTTCATCTTCTTCCGATATGACATTTTTCAAAATATTAGTTTCTAGGCAGCAGCTGCTAGGATTGTTCATTCTAAGGTATCTGTCATTTATGTAATCGAGGAATCACATTTTATGTGAAATGTGTTCTTACTATTTTAGAAAATCATCACACTAGATTCACACTTATGTTCTCTGCTGCACTAATGTGGTTGCATAGGATAGCTGATCAATAAGAACATCTAGAAAAAATCATATAGGATACAAGTTATTTTAATGCCTGACATAAAAATTTTCTTCTCTATATTTCTTTTTCTTTCTTTCTAGCTTAGATTTTCCAAACTAATTTTTCTCCTGTTTCCACATGTAATTATTTCACACAAAATTTGTAAAACCTTAATGATGTTCATTTTTCAAGTATTAATTTTCAAATAATGGAATTATTTGAACTCATTAAGGTAGGGCGCTATTTTGAGTAGTTTTTAATTCACATAAAGAGATGATGCTATTACTTGTGATATAGAAGATATATACTTATATAAAATAAATGTGAATCGAGAGGTGCCTGTGGCTCAGTGGGTGGGGCGCTGGCCCCATATACCAAGGGTGGCGGGTTCAAACCCAACCTGGCCAAACTACAACTGCAGCTGCCTGTGGTCCCAGCTACTCAGGAGGCTGAGGCAAGAAAATCATCTAAGCCCAAGAGCTGGAGGTTGCTGTGAGCTGTGGCGCCATGGCCAAGGCACCTACCGAGGGTGACATAGTGAGACTCTCTCAAAAAGAAAAAAAAGAGTTTAAAATAAATGTAAAAGTGTATTCATTTAATAGAATGTGCCTTGGCTCAGAGGACCTATCACTTACACTGCTTTCATCTCTCTGTGCTCCTTCTTGTAACAAACTCAAGGATGTTCAGGCATTAACGGCAAATAAGCACATGAATAAGAAAAAGAAAAAAAAAACTCTTATATTTCCCAAAGCTTGTGATGCAGCTTAGTGCAAAGGTTTTCAGAAATAGTTGAGTTATATTTAAGTGTTATTGGACTCTTAATAATTTTAAGGGTATAAAATGATTTTCTTATACTGAGAAGTCTTGATTGATCTTGTTCCTCCCTTAGGGCTCCAGCCTCTATACACAGCCTCACTGTCAGGTCTCAGTGTGTGTGTGTGTGTGTGTGTACACACGCACATGTGTATTTGTTTATACCCCTCCCTATATTTGGAGATCCCGAAGGGAAGACTTTTTATAAAAGTGCCTGTAAGAGCACCTGGCAGTGAGTAGGATTAATGATTCAGTCTGGTTTTCTTATTAGACAGAGTCTTACTCAGTCCTCCTGGGTAGAGTGCTGTGGAATCACAGCTCACAGCAACCTCAAACTCCTGGGCTCAAGAGATTCTCTTGCTTCAGCCTCTGTAGCAGCTTATACTATAGGTGCCTACCACAGCACCTGACTGGTTTTTCTATTTTTATTAGAGACACTTTGCACAAACTGTCTCCAACTCCTGAGCTCAATCAATTCATCCACCTCAGCCTCCTAAAGTGCTAGGTTTACAGGCTTGAGCCACCACGCCCAGCCTGGTCACTTCTATTTTAATACTTTGCAGAGGTCCCTGTGCATGGAGAGTAGAGTTCAGCCTCTTAGCATGTCCTCAGAGTTCATATATGATACAACTATGGGACAATAGAACAGCTGAGGTCAGACTTTCTAGATCAGTTCTAGCCCTTCATTTAATAGCTATTTTACCTATGACCAAGTTTTCACACTCATACAGATGTTATAAGTATTTAATAAGGTAACTTTTACCATGTGGTTTTAAGTTGTTTTTTCTAATTATTTCAACATCCAGGTAATTAAATTATTGGTATGATCTAGCTTCTGTGAAACAAAACATATCAGTTTTACAATAAAATTAGGGGATAAAACTACATAAAAATAAAAATTCCCTATGAATTACTATTATTTATATTTAAAATTAGTTACATTACATGACACATGATGGAAGATAAAAAATCAAACCACGAGTCTCCACTAAATAGACAAATAAAGTAAAATAAAATACATTAAAGTTGAAATTAGAGAAGAGAATCTTTTATCTACGTCTCAGAAAAGTCATTGCTAGGTTCTTAGAATGAGTGTCGGAAACAGATTCTAGAACAGAATCTCAAATGTACATCGTACTATTCTTCCCATTACATTGTGCTGTAATTATTACTTACTTTTTAGGAAAAAAAAATATCATATACAGTTGTCTAATTCATTTTGTAATGTTTCTCAAATGCCTACATAAATAAGTTTGAGATAGAATTATTACAGGAATTTAGATAAATCACTCTCAGAAAAATCAGATCGTGCAATATCTCTATTGCAGCCAGCTCTGGGGCGTCTCAGTATCCCCAAGTACAACTCATGAAGGTAGGGAGCCAGTTGAAAATGATCACTGGAAAAGCTGTGAAAAGCTATGAAACTATGAAAAGTTATCACAGTTTCTGTGATAACTGGAAAACCAAAACACACCTTTTGAATAACAGTGAACGTAGTAAAATAATTGACAAAAGAAAGCCTGACAGAATCCTATAGTAACACACACTTAAACACAAGTTTGATGCATTTATAAACGCAATCAATTTAGAAATATTGGGGATAAGTAAAAATTACCACCTCTCCATATGAATTAAGAAAAACAGCCGAGAAGAGGAATGGCACAAGCCTCATGTGGATGACAGTGGGACTCCTCAATGTGAGCGCTGCGCAGCTCTGCTATGCTTTGAAATTAATATTATGACTCATTGTTTTGTCTTTGCCTTAATCAGTGTTAAGTATAGCAGTTCTCTAATCCATTTCACACGGATATCAGAAAATGATGTAAAGGTCCTTAATCATCCTATCTTCTGTCTGTGCCATTTCTGCAGGAGGAAACAGTTTTACTTTCCGTTGCTGTATAGAGTTACCAGTCACTTCATACGATGCCCATTCATCTGCTCACCGTCTCCGTGGCTGAGCAGCCTCGTTTATTTTGCTGCTTTTTAGGTGGATAAAACTTTCCTCACCCACATTCCTGTTTCATCTTATGTGACTTTTTTTATGCTGGTCCATATGGTTTGTTTTGTAATGTTCTCTGATTAGTATTTTCATGTAGAAACATTAAATGAGAGACAAGGAGAAAATATTGTGATAATGAAGGAACAATGAGGAGAATGCAAAACTCCTTCTGTAAATTATATCTGCTATAATATAAATTATACATAGATATTAGATATATTTCACTTATAAACATTTATCTTTAATTTTCTCTATAGTATCCAAATTTTAAGGGAAAGGACAAATTTATATAAACGTGATTGAGCCTTTCTTTCTTTTTGGTAAACAGAATACCAACAACAACAACAACGATGAAGTATAGTCTGTTTAATTCCTGTAATTTTGAGGTACCATCATGCATTACGCTGGAAAGGGAACGGGTTTGGTAGTTAATTTTGGTACCACACTCCAAGGCTTTTGGGGTATTGACTTTGAAAGTATTATTTAGTTAATTTCAACATTGCTATTATTTTCATTGGGGATTAGAGATCTTTATTTGTATTGGAGAGCTGTGATGATTAAATGAGATAATAAATATGAAATAGTTATCCCCGTGTCTAGCTTGTAGGTAGGCACTCCATAAATGATTGCCATCCCTTAAATTACTCTGTGGATAATTTGATGACGTCATAGTTCATAGTCCACTAGTTGATGCATATTTCAAGCATAAGTCTTTATTCCTAATTTATAGATGAGTTTGCACAGGAGAGAGTTATATTCTTTTGTTTTTTTTTTTTTTATTTCAGGTTAACTTGAGGGTACAAACAATCAAGCCACAATATTTGAATTTTTAGGTAGAGTCCCTCTTGTAGTTGGGTCCTGCACACAAAAGGCATGCCATGCCATACACCACTATATTGTGCCCATTAAGTGGGAACACCCCACTTCCCCAGCCCCTCTCCCTCCTCCCTTATTTCCTTTTGACCCAACTTGAATTGAAATGAATTTTTCTCTTATGTGGGTATGAATTTGATCATCACTGGCTTTATATTAGTATTGAGGACACTGGATATTTGCTTTTCCATTCTTGTTATAACTTCACTGAGAAGAACGTGTTTCAACTCCACCAGGTTAATACTATTCAGCCACAAAACAAATAGTGACATCACCTCTTTTGTCTTGTGTATTTTTTAATAAAATAACATCGATATGGTATTAATGACTAACCTCGTGAAAGTTTTAAAGCATGCTGAAAATTTATTTTTGCACAAAGACTCTACTTGAACAAAAGTCTTTATTTAATTGCTAAGTGTTTCTAAAAAGAATGTCATTTAAGAGGCAATACAAAGAATATTAAGTACAACCTTTTCATCTCAGCCCAGTGAGAGAAAAAATAAAATGCAACTGGGACGTGGACATAGATAATGTTCAGCTTGTTTGGATTTCTTTCGTCCAGACATTTGAGAAAAACTTAACACGTAAGAACTAACATTTAAAATTATTATATACCCCATTCAAAAGATCCAAGTGAAAACAGCAGGCCACACCTGTAATCCTAGCATTCTGGGAGGCCGAGGTGTGTGGATTACTTGAGCTCAGGAGTTTGAGACCAGCCTGAGCCAAAGCAAGATCCTGTCTCTACTACAAATAGAAAAACAGAGGCAAGAAGATCACTTGAACCCAAGGGTTGGAGGTTGCTGTGAGCTATGATGCCAGGGCACTCCACTCAGGGTGACAGCTTGAGACTCTATCTCAAACAAACAAACAAAAACCAGCCCATTGGAAAACATTTTCTTTTCTGTGACATTATTTATGATGAAGTCAAGGTGCGCCCAGGATGTGTATTAGAGGAGCAGTAAAGTTCAGGGTCTTAATATTGACATCCTTCGGTTCAGGTATTTTGTCTAATATAAACTTCAGATCTGCTCAGAAAAGCTGAGGGAGGAGGATAAAGGCTTTCTAGTCTTCTAAAGATGTGTTTCACAGGAAATATGTTGTTCTTGGTCACCACTGTTTTTTCTGTACCTAACTCAATACTTAGTGCCTGGTCATCCTGTGCTCAGAGGCAGATGCTGAGGCCATATGTTTCTATCATTGAATGTTCAGAGCAGTCCATCCATTTTAGAGTATGATATTTTAAAGTCTCATTGGAAGTCAAAGTATTTTTAAATGGGATATAATAAATACTAGAATTGTACATGGATCATACAGTTATTTAAATAGTCTGTATATGTGTGTAAATATCTATTTGTATATATACATTACATATGTAAAACATTTCAGGGGTTTTAGTCATTATTGTAAATCTTGTTTCTAAAGTGAATATTAATGTCATATATTATAAAATAAATATCATAATCATCATCACCCGCAGGCTATGGGGATACACCCTGGGAAGGCAGCAAGTCTTCTGGGAAGCCTCACACACGGCACAGTGACCGACTGACATACATGTCCTGTTGGCCTAAGTATGTTCAGTATCACCTACTAACGCATGAGCTGTTGAAGCCATTTTCATATTGACACTTCTCCTGAATGCTATTTTATTGACACTTTTATGTTTTAATTCAGTGTAGTCCCTAAATTACCAAAGAGGAGAAATCGTAAGATGGGCAATGTTTCCATTTTGTGGGTGATTTCCTCCCTCACATAACATTTTACCTTAGTATCCTATGGTACGAGGCTCAGGCGGAGAAAGATGGGGACATAATTTGAATCTGAGGTTTAAGGAGCCATGAATAAAAACGTTTTCATGAGATGTTCCTGATTATTTTCCTAATGTATATGCTTTTCATCCAGACATCTACGGATTAGTCTAGACACAAACATTTTACCAATCATTGTGCTTCATTAGCTTTTTATTATAGAACTTTTTTCCATTCAGGGTACTATTCAATATATTTTAAACCATTAGGTATATGACACATATATAGGCATATGTGTGTCTATATTTATATGTATGGCTATATATTTGTATCCATATAGTTTTCTAGATGGAAATGTAGTCTGACTTAGTCCAAATCTGGGATATGTCTTGCTGGGTTTATTTTCCTCCTGCGTTCAAGAATCTCATGCTGTAGTTGTAAAATACATCATCATTTTGAAGTACTCAATTTTAGTGGTAATAAAAATACATTTATTTACTTTGATCCACAGACACTTATGAGTATTTCTATTTGATGTTATTTTAAACAGAGAACTTCGGCTTTCTCATTGGTTATCACAAAAGTTATTGATTCTACTAAATTCTATGGACTTGATTGGTGTTACTGGCAATACCAGGAATACTGTCAAGATGTGCTGCGGTTCTGAAGACCTAACGGTATGAAAGTTGCCAGAACAGGGGATCTTAAGCATTCTGACCACCAAAAAACCCCAAAACATGTATAGGTGAAATGATAAATAGGTTAATTGTCTGGATTGTGGCAGTCATTTCACAATATACACATACGTCAAAATATCATGTTGTTTACTAGAAGTATATACAATTTTATCCACCAATTTTACCTTAATAAAATTGGAAATAAAACAGAATCACTTTGGTGACCTCGTTTACTTTTTGTATCAGCCTGAGGTAGTCTCTCTTCCCCTCAAGGGAGGTCCTCTACAGTTTTTTGAAGTAGAATTAGTTTGGAATTTTAGAAGGTGAGTTTCCTGTAGCTTCTTCAATCACTTGTCTTTAAATCAGAGAGGGATTCCACTGCAGAAGTAAGTTTAGGGTGCACAGATTGCTCTATTAGTTCTCAAGATTAAAGAGTATCGGTCTGCCTTTTTCCTAAAAATGTCTTTGAAATCTATATATGTGTGAATTGTTTCCTATTGTAAATCCAACAGGTTTTTATCATATAATATAATTATGTAGTCATCTCTCAGGAACCATGGGTGATGGGTTCCAGGACCCCCTGCAGAGACCAAAATTCAAGCGTGATCCTTTCCCTCATGTAACCTGTATATAGATCTTTGTGGGTATGTTAAATCATCTCTAGATTACTTAAACTGTCAAATACAATGCATTATTTAAGTAATTATTCTACTTTATTTTAATGTGTATTTTTATTGTTGCATTATTATTTTTTAGTGTTTTATTCCAGTATATTTTATCCACAGTTGGTTGAATCTTTAGAAACAGAAGCTGCAGATATAAGTTGAAACAAAGAAAGAGAAAAAGGAGGAAAAATAAAAAACAGGGAAAATGAGTGAAATAAAAAACTAAAGAAACAGAAGGAAGGGGAGTGCCTGTGGCTCAAGGAGTAGGGTGCCAGCCCCATAGGCCAGGGGTGGCAGGTTCAAACCCAGCCCCAACCCCCAAAAAAATAATAAGAAAAGAAACGGAATAAGGAAATACAGTAAACTAAACAGAAGAGAGTGAGGAAAGGAAGGAGAATAGGAGTTAGAGAAGAAGAAAATTGGAGAGTGGCAGAAAAATGAAGAAGGGAGGGAGGGAGGGAAAAAAGGGAGGCAGGAAAGAGGGAGGGAAGAAGGGAGAGAGGGAGGGAGGAAGGAAGGAAGGAAGGAAGGAAGGAAGGAAAGAAGGAAGGAAGCAGAGAAGGAGTCAGTCTCCTACATGTTACCCATTTAATAATACAATAACCTGTGCGTCTTGTCCCTGGGGTCCAATTTGTTTTAACTCTTGGATCCTGAGTCCTGAGTACATTGTTTTCACTGATCTGCTAATTCCTGCTTTTCAACCGTGATCACTTTTCCTTAATTGTTGGTTTATTGATTACTTTAGTTTTCTACTAGGATTTGTCTTCTCATAGAAAGTTGGAGATTGCTAGTGGGGCAGGATAAGGAAGAGGGGGCATAGATTCTGGGTTGGGAAAGCACCGTCACCTGTGTCTCCGGGCAGCACCCAGTGGATGTCAAGGAATAGAGGGACACTACTCAGTGCCACGCCTGACACAGACCCTGGTATTTACACCAGGATGATCGACCAAGGGATATAATCATACGCTGGTGTTTTTGTCTTTCTAAAAACCAAAAAATAATCTCTGTTTACTTTGAGGTGAAACAAGGGCAAACCCCTCCCTGAAGACTCCGGGGAGAAGTTCCATTGTAGCTGTCAGGCAGAAGTGACATTTTGAAGAATTTTGGAATTTGACTTATGAGCACACTTTGTAATAATTCTGACTTGCACTTCTGGCTATAGAAATTTCTAGGTTTAACATAAATATTCATTACCCGTTTCTGCCTCCTTCAGCTGTCAGCTTCAACTCATCTATCTTTAAACATTTAATAACTTAAATTTGTAGAGCACTTAACTGTTTTCAAGTCAATTTCCGATATAAAATTTCATTTTGTTCTCAAACAACCCTTCAGATGTCAAAATTAATATCACAATTTTAAAGACAAAGGAATTGAAGCCCAAACGGATTAGCTGCTTTTGCCTGGGTTACCGGGATAGCACATGGCAAGAAATAAGGATCCAGCTCCCCTTTTCTGACGCCGACATTAGTGAAACACGGGCGATTTCCATTTTGTTTTGCTTTTCATTTTAGAAGACAGACATCGGCCGGAGAAGTGCATCAGATATTTAACCTCTCCCTTCCCGTTGCAAATGCTCCGGGTCTTCCCCTGTTTATCAGACCGACCATAATTGTCGTACAAGTGCCTCCAATGAGAAGAGGTTTTCCTCTGTTCCTCCACATAGAAGTGTTCGGCTTCTAATCTCAATTTACATCAGAAAAGGACCTTGGCCATCAAGAGGATCTTGGTACCAATCCTTTTCACACTTGAGATCCCTTCTAGGAAACTTAGCCGGTCCCCGCTCCCTGACATCTTGCCCCATTTTATGTGATTCTTGCCCCTTTGCCCTCACTCCTGTTTCTTTGCTCACTTGCTCATTTAGGTGTATTTGTTGAGCTGCTACTTTTTGCTAAGTGTAAGTACTATTTTTAACCCAGAGAATATTGTATAGTGAAATATCACCCTTGCCACCCAAGGACGAGATTTCTTTTTTTCTGAGATAAGATGGCCTGAATACTTCTTCTAAGACTAAAGAAAACAATGTTCAAAAACTCATAAATAAGGGGAAAACTTCATTAGGTAATCCTTCATAATACTTGGAGGCCGCGAGGCTCAGCTTGTAAGGAATGATTGAATTCACAGTCCACTTTGTGCAACCTGCCTGTATCAGTCCCAGGGTTGAGGCTTCCTGGTGATGAATGAGTCTGACTCTTCTGTGCTTGGGTAGTTAGGCCGTTTTTGCTAAATGATGCATTAAACTCTGTAAATCCAGAAAGAAGAGCAAGTTAGAGGCGGTACAGTATTTCATGCAAGCTCGTTAAGCTCTTTCTTCACATAATGAGGTGAGTTTCAAAACTTTTGACTGCACTGCCACTAGCAATGAAATAGTTTCTGGAGATGAGCGGGCTGCAGCTTTCTATTTCTGGAACGTATGTGCGGTGGATGGAGAAAACCGGTGAGGACGGAGCTGCCGCTCAGCTCCACCGTCTCCGGAGAATTCATCTTGAGATCAGACATTTGTGCTTATCCTCTTCTGGCAACTTTACTGTTTTTTAAAACTCATAAAGTTTTTTATAACCCATTATGACACGCAGCTCTTTAAAATATGTAATTTTGAAAGAAACCTCAATGTGGTATGATTTCTATGAAAAGGAAAACAGGAGTGCACGGGTCTTAATGTGCGTATGTGTCTGTGTGTTTCCCTGTAAAATCCAGATCAACTTCAGCATAAAAGTCACATTTTGTAAATTCTATTTTTGTATCACCTTTAAACATACACTTAGATATTACTGAAGCTAAAATGCAGCAACTAACAAATCATAGCCTTGTAAAAGAGAACAGAGTTTGGATGTTGGATAAGTTGGAATTTCATACATGGCTTTGCTACTCATCTATGATTTTTAATGGTATTAAGTAATGATGGCAAGTCTGAGTTTATCTAGTGACAGAAGAGGCACATTTCCCACGAGCATATGATAGGGTCACACCCACAGGTAATTTATTTCTTTTAATCAAGGCACTGCGATCTTCATCACATCTTCAAATATGTTTTTAGACATATTATAATGTCCCTGCCTTATTCTTTAAAGAGATGTATATTATTATCTACCATGGCCTGTGAATTGAAACTTGTCAGAGAATAGAAAATATTTTCTTATCTTGAAAGACTTTGAATTAGTTCCTGTAGTGACTATTCTTATGGTCTGAAGTTGCCTCAGCATCTGTTCCATGGGTCAGTTTGACTTTCTGGGGCCAGAAGCAAAGCTCAGTCAGTCACCCTTGGTAGTTTTCAGTTCCACACTGGCCCCAATGACTTGGCGTCATCTCTGCCACCCAGCAGATTTGACCATGAATTTAGAGTGACATACACTCTGTCTCCCTATGCTGACGTTTGTCCAGAGCAGCCAGCTCCCATTAACACAATCGTTGATAGTATGTGGCTGGATTCTTTCCGGACAGACTTTGTATGCTGCAGTTGCCAAATGAGTGCTCTCTTTCTGTCTCTGCCTGACTTCCTTCTTACCGAGGAGTCAGCCCTCCTGATTCTTTCCACCGTCCCTGCCAAAGATCTATAAGTTAGAAATCTCTGAACTGTGTTTCCATTGTGGTACTGGATTGAATTTGTATCTTCTATCTAAGGAAGTGGGGGCTGCCCCAGGCCGGGTTTTCCTGAGGTTGCCAGGGAGAACACACACTGAGCTCCCAGGTCCATGGCAGTGGTCGGGGAGGCACATAGTGGGTGGGTCAGAAAAGGGCCACAGGGCACCATCTAAACATGTTTCCCTCACTGGGACTCCCCGGGTCACGGTGGGCGACTAGGCAACGGAGTACCCACTGCCAGGTAGTAGCAGTATCCTGGGAAGGGCACACTGGGAACGTTCACAGCCAGCTCCCCTCACTCGCCGTTAGGCCAGGGCTGCCACCCTCCCTGGCATAGGAACCCCATTTAAACTAGGGGCTCTCAGAATAGTTCATTGTTAGGAACCCCATCTTCTCACAACATGAAAATGTGAGCTTTGTGTATTTTGTCTTAACTGTAGCCGAAATGTTTTTATATATAATCATATAATTTTTATGACTCATTTTCTGGTTGAGATATTCTATACTGATGCAGCAACTTTCGACTAATGTTAGCAAAATTGCTACTATTGTCACAATGCAGTTTTTCTTATATTTTAACTTTTTACTATATATAGATGCTTCATGGCTTCTTTTTGTTTCCCATTCTATCCTCTTGCATAAGCAATCCAGACATATTCTGATTTCTTTCATGTTAATCACTTTTTGACGTTTATTATGTCACCGACTATTGCTAAGTTGGTATCCCCCCACCTCCATCCTTCACCTTTTCTATAGAGATGTTTAATGTCCTACCTTCACAATATCTGGTGAAGGACTTGGGAGCTCTCTTCCCCTTTCCGTTGAAGGTTAGATAAAGATGTCAATGTAATTTTACTTGTCATTTTTAAAGCCTTTCCAATGCATGTTGGTACGAAGGGGCTGTTTGCTGAAAAACAGCAGGTCTGACGTCCAGTGCACGGACAAGAGGTCAGGATCCGTGACTCTCATTATGTGTAACACTGAGCACCTGTGTGTAGGATCAAATCGCAGCTCTTCTCTGGGGATCATTTACCTCATGCACAAAGCAAAGGGTTTAGAAATATTTCATTCTATCCCTTCGGCTCTGAAATTGCATAGACTTTTTTTTTTAACTGAAGAATATTAACCGTTTAGTATGACTATTGCTGCCTGTAAGGATTCTATGAGGAAAAAAGTGATTTGAAAAAGAAAAATATATGTAACAAAAACATTTGTGCCCCCTTGGTATTTTGAAATTAAAACATAATGATTGCAGAGAGAGAGAGAGATGTATTACTTGCCAGCTGTCCGTGCAACTAGAGATGGTTTGCCACACATTCCGTGTTCTCTGAAAGTTGCAAGCTCTGAGATGAGATCACAAACAGAAAAGAGTAACGTGAAATATGTAACATAGAAATTAAAAAACCTAAAAAGTCAGCTCATGCCAAATAAGGAAGGTAAATATTAACAAAGCCAATTTCTACTCTTTGCAATTGTAAAATTAATTACCACGTAAACCATGCAAATTTCAATTAAACCTATATACAGATAAATCATATCCATCTGCAATTGTTTCCAAACATGGATTTCTGGCAACGGAGACCAGTGTGGTTATTTTTGTGTCTCTCTGGTGTTTTATTGCTTTTTCATGCTCCTTGTCTCTTTCTGTCTGGTTTTATCTCCGCATTGAGACTAGGGTGGGATTCATTACATTTGCTTGTTTAGAGATAGTGAAAATGAGTCCAAAGTGGATTACTAGGAGGGGAAATGATCTCTGTGCATGATTTCTTTCAAGTGCAGGTGAATCTACAATTACCTTAACACTTTGGAAACAACATTAAAAGATAAATGAAACGGGAAGCCATGACTACATTTCTGGGCAGAACACTCTGCTTTTAAAATACTGTTGATTAATTCACTTTTTTATAACCAATTGTGGGTCCGGGCTATGTATAGAAAAGCTACCAAGCGTAAAGACTGATTCTAGCTGATTTCTTCTCCTCCCATCTTCTCAAAAAAGAAAAATAGAGGGAGGTGATAACATTTTAAACAAATTTCTTACGCAGCATATACATACATAAACGAGAAGGCTTGAGATTCTTGAGCATTGGGTACCTGTTCCAATTAACATGATTTATATTTTAAATTGTCCTGCATAATCTGTAGCTCAGACAAGCTACAGATGACTTCCGTGTTTCTCCGTTGGAGGTTGAGGCATTTCCGTATCCCTGACAGCATTGATGTGTTTACTGCCCCATCTATGTTTTTTTCCTACTCATCTGTGAAGGCTGCATTAACTTCTCGAGAGATGGCCAACTTAGGCGAGTTTTCACTGTGGACTCCAATGGATAAATCTTTGGTGCACTGACTGACAGGCTTACTAACCATCATGTAACCAGAGCTTCCCCTGCTCTGTCTTCAGGATTGACAGTAAACTTAAGTGCTTCTCTGATGCAGAGGTATGACCACTCTGCTTGAGCTTAATCTTTGGGGTTCTTTTTTAAGAAACTTGTTTTATAAGAGATGTAAAGGTTGTTGGAAATCAAGAATGGAGGAGAGGGAGCTGGGAGGGGTAAAAACTTCCCTGTCGGGTTCAGTGAACACTCCTGGAGTGGTGGGCACACGACATCAGCATTTTAAAAAGTATCTTATGTAACAAAAACATTTGTACCCTCTTAAGACTTTGAAATTTAAAAGAAAAGGAATAATGTTTCCCTCTTTCCTCAGTTGCTAAGGAATTTATACGCATGCAATTATATTTTTCTCAGGGATGAATTCCTGATAAACTATTTCTCTCCTTCTTCACTGAGTAGTTTGTCTTAGGAGTAAGCTTGGATAATTTTACCTCCCTTGTGCTTTTAGGTGTAAGCTAATTGAAGACTTTTCTGAAATTTGGACAGTTACAAATTTTTAATGTCATTCAAAATGAAACCTTATGCTTTCACTCCATGCAGGAATTTTCTCTCTAGCACCTTTAGCAGTCTCAGTGAGACGCTTCCCACCACGTGGAACTCTTGAAGTTGCTATTTCTCTAAACAGCTCTAATCACTGCCAAGTTATGAAATGTTTATTGATTATTGGACCAAATGAATAAACAATGACTTGTTGTTCTTGTTAAAACAAGATATCTCTTGTTTTTTCAGAGATAGTCCCTAACTTATCACTTTTTTGTACATAAAAATAAAATTGTCATTACTTGAGAAAAACAACAAAAATACTTCTTTTAGGGAAGGAAAACAGTGCGTGAGCTGGCGCCCTCTACTCTTCCTGATGGCCTTGCACCCAGGCCCCTGCAAGTGGCTTCATTTTTTGAAACTCTTTTGCTTTGGGATAAATTATTTGACCCCATGGCACAAAACAGTAGAGTAAATTGAGCAGAAGGGAAGCTGTGTCTCTTTTGTTTAGCGTTATTGGTGTGCCACAGGTGCTCATTAAATATGCAAATATGCAAATGAATTCGTGCATGTAAATGAAGCATCATCTCCCCCCTCACAGTTCTATGCTGTAACCTGATTTCTAAAGCTTTCCAGATCCAAGATTTCCTTCGTATATTTGTGGCCTATGAGTTTTAATGATGTGCATTAAGTTCAAGAGGAAATTAGAGTCCATATGTAACAAAAACTTCTACCCACCTGTATCTGATTACATATAAGCTCCGATAGCAGCTGCTGATAAGCTGTATATGGACTTTGAGACTGAAACATACACCAGGCCACTAAAATGCACAATTATTATCACAGCTCATTTAACAAATCAGAGACAAGTAAAATTCACATAAATTGTCAGAGAATAATTCTTCCTAGCTTATATTTCCTAATTTTGCCATAAATCTTTTAAGATGTTATGCACTTGCATATATTATGCTGAATCCTCTTTTTCAAATCTCCCTGATAAAAATTGCCTTTAACTTTCAAGGACGTGTACATTTCTTGTATGTACCAATTTCATATGCAACCAATCTAAGCTTGTTCAGGGAGGTTTTCTTGAATGTAAACATGCTGAGTCTTGCCTACCACTTGCAAATGCCAACTTAGTCCCCCGTAAGTATCCACGTGTAAACACACACACCCCTATGAACACATGCACACACAGACACACACACATCACACCTCCTCAGATGACCCCCTAGAATACTGCCTTGGGAAATTTTTATTTGAATTATATAAAGTTGGGTGGGATATGAATAGAGGTGTCAAATTATATGAGATTCTGGCCTTTGGCTCAAGCGGCTAAGGCACCAGCCACATACACCTGAGCTGGCAGGTTCTAATCTAGCCCGCCCTACAAACAACAATGATGGCTGCAACCTCCCCCCCCCCCCAAAAAAAAAGATACCCAGGCATTGTGGTGGGTGCCTGTAGTCCCAGCTACTTGGGAGGCTTAGGCAAGAGAATCGCTTAAGCCTAGTAGTTGGAGGTTGCTGTGAGCTGTGTAATACCACAGCACTTTACCAGGGTGACAGCTTGAGGCTCTGTCTCAAAAAAAAAAAAAAAATTATCTGAGATTCTGGATGTTGTTATTCAGAATGTTCAACTAGCTCAACACTTCCATCGGCTGAGTCTTCCCTTATCAGAAAACAATAAATCTTTTTGGAGCATTATTTATGAAGAATCTTCTTCATCCGTTTGGTGTGGAAAAATCCTTCAAATGCCAAGAAAATGTATTTATAAAATTGTGTTTAATTCCCTCCCTCTCTATTTTTGTGGTAAAGTTGCAATGTCCTTGAGATGGAATATACTCCTCAGCTAAGTTATTCAAGAAGGGGCCCAGTACCTCTAACCACTACATTTATTTCTATTACCTGACTTTTGTAGTTGAGGAAATTCAGGCATGGTGAGTTCAGACGGTCTTACTCCGAGCCTAAACGCAGATGACAGCAATGCTACCAGTAATTGCATTGCAGTTATGATGCATATGGCCTGTCATAAAATCAGCTTCCTACATCCCTCTTGGTGAAGGGGAGCAGGTGGAGTGGGTGAGGCCACTTCTACAGTGATGTAACTGTAAGCGGCCTTGGCTGTGAGTTCAGAACACAATCGATGGGAATGCAGACTCCTAGAAGTCTGTCTCTCCCAAAAGCTGATGTTGGAGGAGCAAGTTCCTGTTCTGCCTCTTGGGTCACAGGACCTGCCCTCGTAAGGGACTGAACTCCCTGGATTCTAAGATTTGGTCTAGAGAGTGCTTTTGGTACTAATGTGAACTCTAGGGAATTTTGACAGAAAAAATTAAAAGCAAAGTAGAAAACAAGTATGACTTTCTCAGGGATAGTCAGGTGTGAATATGCAAACATTGTATATTTATACCCAAAGAGGATAACAAAAAGAATATTGCTAATTTCTTTGAGTTGCTGGCGGAATCTTGGGTACCAGAAGAAAGTGCTGTTAAGTGGGAGTATTTGTGTGGGACTGGGTGTGTATCCAGTGGTTCATTAGGTATCTGACTTAAACCAGGCTTATGAAAATGCCTCATCTCTCTGTCTCTGGTAATATGAGGTTAGGGGAACATACCTGAGATTCTTCACCTGGTGAGACTCTGGCCACTGTTGCTCTGTGGCCATAAATTTCAGGCTGAAGATCAGTTCTAGTATAGAAGTAGTTCTCAAAGTTAGATCTGGGGCTCCTTGTAATCTTTTCAAGGTATTGTGAAAGTCAAAACTATTTTATTAATAATAATAACATTAAAATATTAAGTTTTCTAGAAACTACATGCCAAGTTGTATTGCAACAAAATTATGCAGGAGCATATATATGAGAAGCTAGCTAATGTTAAGGGAATTTACCAAAATGTAAAATAATGACAGACTCCTCAATATGTATTTCTGGGTAATATGACTGTTTTCATAAAAGTGTTATATTTACGTTAACCAAACTATTTTATTGTTATTTTAAATAATTTAATAAATTAATATTTTAAAAATATTTGTTTTATTTCTGTCACAGTAATATTGATAATAAATTATAATAAAAATCTGTTTAGGGAGCCCCAGTAATTTTTAAGACTAGAAAGGGGGTAAGATACCAAAAAACTAGAGAACTACTGAGACTCAAGGAAAGGCCACGCTAAGTTGTTTTCTTAAAATAGTTGTTTGCTGTTTGTGTTTCATTTGTTTTTAGTATGCTTGTCATTACTTCAGTGTGTTGAACCAACTTCAAAGCTCAGTGGCAAAGGCCAAGCATGATAAGTCACCCTGTAATCCCAGCACTCTGGGAGGCTGAGGTGGGAAGATTCCTTGAGCTCAGGAGTTCAAGACCAGCCTGAATAAGAGTGAGCCCCTGTCTACTAAAAATAGAAAAATTAGCTGGGCATGGTGGTGTGAGCCTACTTGAGAGGCTGAGGCAGGAGGATTGTTTGAGCCCAAGAATTTGAGGTTGCTGTAAGCTAGGCTGATGCTGGGGCAACAGAGTGAGACTGTCTCTGGAAAAAAAAACTGAATAGCAGAAAAGATGATACAAAATAAGGATAGCAAATCCGTTTCAGTGACTTTAATTATTATAAAGTCACTTGTGCCCGTGACACCAATAAGCGTAAAGTGATCATTAAACCTAACCATGAAGTTTTCCTTCTGGTTAAAGGAAAGACTTAATAATTTATAGACACACAAACAAGAGGTTTAGAAACTTCTGTAACTCTTATAAGTCATTTATTGGAACAAAATAATGACCGATACAACACATAAACTTTCAAGGTCATATCACATGTTGTTTTTTAAGCTTTAAAAGATGACTCTAGTGAAATAAGGAAACAAGATACAGTTTGTCTGGACGGGCATTAATGATATCATTGAGTTGAGAAATATAGAATCCAAGCCACCCCACAGACACATATATTTATTGAAGCTGATACTGGATAACAGCTTTGAGAAAATTTACAAGAATGCCACGTTTTTATGTTTAAAATAATAAATGTGAGAAGTTTCTCACCTAATGTGCACAATGTGAGGGTACTTAGCCACCCTCCCTGAGGGGCTCTCCTACAACTTGGACTTTACCTTGGAAATGAGACATTTGTTCCTTCATATTCATTTGAAATAAAAATAAATAAAATACTGAATGCCCTTATAATTAAAATTACTATTTCTAGAGCTTAATGTTTTGAAATTATAGTAGAACTTGTGTAAGTTGATCACCCAAACAACTGTAACAGACTGGCCAGCGTATGGAGATGGTCAACATACATCCCTTTGCTAAAGCCTTTTGTTTTTGTCAGTTACGTAGCAGAAGCCTTTCACTCCCTTCAAGGCTCATTGCTCTTCAATATAGCCAAGTATTAAATTGATTACATGCTTAGTAATAATTTCATATGTGATTGTTATAAACAAAAATCACTGCTGATATAGTTTCATTCACTGATGGGGCTGACTCATTTTCTAAATCATCACGAGCAGTAAGATGATATCCAGATAAACAGATCGCTGGTTTGGATGAGGTGGACGGTGGGGCTCACATCACCGGCATCTCAGGAAACCAGACGTGTATTTTGTAACCCAGCTGCTTAGTGTGAAGGATAAACTTCCCTGCTGTTCCATTGTTTGCTCTCTTGTACCTTGCGTTAAACTATTTTTGAAATAACTAGAATTCTTTGACCATTAGGAAAAATATTTCCCAGGCAAACACATACACATTTGTCTGCAAAGATAATTTAACAACCGTGTGAAGCATTTTAAATAGAAAACTCTTTTTATGTTGGCATCTCTGAATAACACGAAAGACCAGACTGTCCAAACAGGCTGGGAGGAATCAGATCCCTTACTCAATAGTGACTTTTACTAATATTAGGAATATCAGTGATTGCAAAGGGCAGAAGCAGAGAGAGGCCCAAACCCACCAATGCAGCTCTTCAATACTGAGCATTTTAAATCTTGGGCCTGCATTTAATGGATTAGCTGCTCTCAGGTCTGAAGTTGCCATGTAACAGATGTAGTCACTTGACTTACTCGGAAAGCTAATCTCATTATGGGTCAGCACCATTTTAGTCATACAGTTCACTTGATATGATTAAGGGAGCTGTCCCTCATAAACCCATATATCCAGGTTTCTTTACTGTAAGCAGCTGACGCAGCCCCGGCACATCCTGCTAAGGGCCTGTCAGTAAGGACTTTCCCGCCAGCGGGTACCATTGACTCACTGCCAGACGGTCTCTCATGAGCAGGTTTATAAGAGCAGGCTGTGAGAACTGCCTCCTTGCACACTGATTCCTACGGCAAAATGAGAGTCTATTCTAAACTGCGGCTGGGCATCTCTTTTCTACTTATACTATTTCTCAAATTGCTTAGATTTTAGCCAACTATTATTTAGTTAGTCACAGTAGTGTTAGCGTGACCATGAGAAAGCCTTACTCCAGATGTTCCCGAGTTTCTCAGAGATGGTACACATATTATTCTGAGCAAGAGAGATATCTCTGACTCAGAAAAATTCCTCATTTACCTGTCTGTAACCATATTTGAAATTTGGGACTTAGCAGATAAAAAAATGAAAGCCTAGGGATAGTATGCAATCTCCCAGGGTTTTACATATAGCTCAGCGTCAGTGACTGGCACGTGTAGTCACAATACCTTAAGTTTTAACCTTACATTCAGTAGGAATGTTGGTTTTACATAAAAGTCAGTATTTTGTCCACTATTTTAAATACTCAGTTTAGTACATTTTATTGGCAAAGTTAATTTCGACCTTCATTTTCTTTCTTTCTTTCCATTGAGAGGTGATGTTACCAGGTATTTTGTATTTTTGCAGAGATTTAGGTGTTATTTATAAGAAAAGGAAATCATTAGGAAAAACAAAATAGAGAACTAGACCTAAAGTAGCCCATCATGAAAAAAAGTAATACCATAAAATAAGTTACTCATAATTATACTTTAATTTCAGATAGCCCTAAAATCTGGTCTGAAATACACTGGATATCCTTCATGTAATTTATCATAATGTGCTAAATGTTATTTTATGGAAGAATATTATCATATTTTATAGATGAATAGGAATTATATGGACGTATATAAATGTTAAATTACCTTTACTGATATGAGCGAAGGCAAAATTGATCAGCAGAGGTCTCAGAATTACCTGTGCCAGTGCACTTCTTTTTCACGTGGAAAATGGTCTCTTTTAGAAAATGAATTATAGAAGCCTGTAATGTACAGCCACTTCACACTTTAAGATACATAATTTGGAATATTTGTAAATAGATTAGGACACTGACAAAATTACATGAACAGACCCCAGTGATGAAAAACTAACAGAAGAAAGAAGAGACAAAACTTTGCCTTTATAATTAAAATTGTTGTTTATGTCTGTCGTGCTGTTCTTATCATACGTGGCTGCCAGTTATGCCTGAGAGAGAAGAAGAATGTTATGTTTGAAGGACTGTATGTAAACATTTTGAGCAAAGCACTCTGTGAAACTATCAGGAATAAGTGTCAAAATGGGTGACAGTATGCACCAGCCACAGATGCTGACCATTCATTAATTTTTATAGAGGATGCGATTTTCTCAGAGTGAAAATAGAGTCTGAGTGTCTTGTTCCTTCAATGTGAAGCAATTTTAGATTAACATCAGAAAACTTATCATCTGTCATTTAACCAGATCAAGATTAACACATATTCAAGCCTTTTTCTCAAATCTACTTTTTCTTAACTCTCACAGCATCTTAAGTATCTAAAGGGTTTGGGCACTGTAAGATAAGACTAGAGAGCTCACCGAGAAAGACCTTTATTTGCACTATATCTTAGCTTTTCTTAAAGTATGACGATAATATTTTAAAGAAAAGTTTTAGGGCAGCAATCTCTTATGCCTGCCTTTCTATTTTATGTCCCAAAGGAGAGAAAAAAAATACTTTCAGGTAGGGATATAGAAGTTGTGTGTGTAAATTCTTAGGCTTTGCCCATTGTGATAACATTGCTTCACGGTTTTATGAAGACTGTAAAATTTATAACCAAAAATGCACATGTAAATGTTGCATGAGTTTCCATTTTAGAGGCTGACCTCAGTTTTCTGTTATTCAATTCCTCATGACCTTTGATCATACACAGTAAGTTACAGTCTGGCTGGCCATCCATCTGTATTGTCCTTAGGGACATCTTAGCCTATTGGCTGTCACCTCATGGCCTCACCGTTGCAGACTGGCTGCCATTTCGAATGTGCTACCATATACCATATTTTGCTATGTATAATGTGAGCTTTATGCCCAATTTTTTTGAAGAAAAATAAAGATGTGAATTATACATGGGTACTACTAATTCTGTATCTGTATAAATGTTTTTAATTCTTTTATTTCTGCTTATGGATTAAAAGTATAACCCTAGAAAGCAATAATGATATCTGTATGCAGAATAACACCCTGGAATATGAGAGTGCACCCCCTCTGCACTAACCTTCCCAGCCACCCCTACTGGGCAGGCACCACAGCTGCAGGAACCTCCACCCTCCTGGATGATTGTGCTGGACTCTGAGGCTGCCACCATCTTGGAAGCAGTCATACTTTCTGATGGTGACATGGTCATTCACTTCAGGGCATTGGTGAGAGGGTGGTGGAGATGACAGCACAGTGGCACCTGCTTCTCTCATGACAGGTGTGAGGGGCAAAGCCAGCTGTTGTGGAGAAGCCAGGAGTGAGCCCAGATGGCAGGTGAGAGTGGCCCAGATGATCTGAGTGCCTGATCTCCCCCACTTCCTTCTTGTACCCGACCCTTATCCCCATATCCTCTCATTTCCTACGTCACCCATGTCCACCAGTGGGAACATGGCCACAGATGTTCTGCTGAGAACCTGGTGGACTTGTTTCCTGGGAAGCTAGTGTGAGGGGCAGAGCTGGCTCTGCCTGCTCCAGGCTCCTGACAGTAGGTCCTAGCCCTTTCTGGGTTGGCCCACATTCTGAGGTTCCCAGGACACCATGCTGGGTTGGAAGATCCCTGAACTAGAGGCTTGGAGACCTAAGTTCTGAGACTCGGTTCTACTAGAATTAGCCCGCTTTTGTAGCTCTGGGCCTCAGTCTCCATGAAGTTCATGTCTGCAGGGTACTTGGCAGTAAAACATGAATGCTCAGAGGTATCACAGATTGTAATTTTGATTCTATAGCATAATTGGTGTAATTTCCTAAAATTACCACTAGTAAAAACCATCCAGGATGCTTACTAATGGGATGGATACCTGGATCTTTCTCCTGGAGAGTGGATTCTGTGTATTTGGGTGTGGTTCATAAACTTAACTTTAACCAGTCCTCTGGAAGATTTGTAGGATTTTCAAGTTTAGGAAAGGCTGTCATTGTCCATTCTAATGTCACTGAGTGCCCAATGTCTGGATGGCTCATGGAGGTCACAGTCTAGTCACTAAACAGAAATGTAAGTGCTAGTGCCTCAGGGGACACCTCACTGGAGTATCATCAGGGGAGGCACCTCCTCAGCATGATGTCCTGGGGTGTCAGATTGGGGCCAGCTGCATGAGGGACAAGGCAGCCTGGAAAGGGCAGGGATCCACGGTCAGGACCCTGGAGCAGGCAGGGCCGCCCTGACCCCTCACATTAGCTTTCATAAGCCCATGGGGTTCCCAGTGAGGCAGCCCTGCTCACGTTCCTACTGATGGACATGAGTGGGAAAAAGACATGAGAATGTAGGGAAGAAGGTGGGCTAGGAGGGGACAGTTGGGGGAGGTCAGGTGCCCAGGTCATCTGGACCACTCACACCTGCCACCTGGGCTTGCTCTGACCTCTCTGCAGTGGCTGGCTCTGCACCTTGCACCTCTCATGACAGTAGGAGGTGCCACTGGGTGGCCACTTCCTCCCTCTTTAAAAAAAAATTAAATGAGATTTTTTTTCCCTGAAATTTTGGGCTAAAAATGTGGTTATGCATTATAAACAGGAGTACATTATACACAGAATGTATAATGCATGTTGGATTATACCTCCCCTGCTGTCTGGCCTCTGCTCTTTTAGGATCTTTTAATCCTACCACTAACAGCATTTTTTTATTTTTTGTGGTTGTTTTTGTTGTTTTCTACCATCAGGCCCAAACTTAAAAAAAATGACAATCAACCAAGGTAGTAACAATGCCATTTGCCTCTCATGAGTACACAGCTTAGACAAGCTCACAAGGTCCAGAGGGAGCTCGCTACTTAGGATTCTACCCAATATCTCCATGTCTATTTTCAGAATGAACATCTCTATCAGGCCCTGACTCTGGTGTGGGATCTATGCAGAGTTTCACACTCCTTACACTTACCCGATTACTCAGACCTCTCAAATGCCAAAGATGCTGCACAAGTCAACCCATCCACTCTGCCCATAGCGTGCCCTGATTCTATGCAGTGCAGGTCTTCCGTGGGATGCAGCCTGGGGGGGATGAAATGTGCTGGTGTTCCATCCCTTCTGGAATAGCTCAACCACCCTGTGAAGCTGCTGGAGATGAGAGCTGCCCCTTGGCTTCTGAGTCTGCTGAAACAGACTCCTGGGGTAGGTGAAGCATCAACCTCATATGCTATGGCTTCTCACTCAGCTCTGCAGATTTTGTTGAGTAAATGACTCTCTGTCTGTGGTGAGCCCTTTGGTCAATCTCTGGGAAGGATTTGCTAAAGTTTATCAGTTACATGGACTCTCTGGGAGAGGTTTCCTCAGGCCCCTCACCCCACCTGTCCAGGTCACCTCCAGTGCTTATCACCAGCCTCATGTGTCCATCATCCTCCTGACCAGCCCTGTGGTTTTACTGCTACATGTACTGGTAACATTCTTCAGGGGATAACTCCCAGCCAACAGAGCCCCCTAACTCTGGGAGAATCACAGGTGCCTAGAACTTTATGTCACCTCTCTGCCCCTGAGGAAGCCTATAGCCAACAATTACTTATTTGGAGTGCAAACACCCTGCTCATTTGTCTCGATGCCAGCCGGCTCCAGGGCATGATTTACAGTCCTGAGCTCTCCACGAGCAGGCAAGTTTGGCTGCTGCTTCCCTATCTGGCTTCCCATTCCCTTGCTAATACCTCTGGGGGGCACTTCCTTTGTAAATCACATGCATTTGAATTCTTGGCTCAAAATCTACTGCTGTGGGAATGTGAATTAAGACAAATATCCTTCTGACATGCTTATGACTTTACAAGAGCAGCAACTGAAAAAAACACAGTAACTCTAGGAAAGAAATGGGCCACGACAAAAAGGGACAGAACCAGTACCAGAGTCTCAGGGAAGATGCCCACTCCAAAAGCTAATAAACACTAAGGTAACGGAAATTCATTATGCGATTCCATCCACATGGTGTTGTGTTTTGGGGTGCAGAGGATTCATTTTGTTATAGAATAAGTAAAGAACAATTTGCATGGAGCAAGAGTTAAAATGATGATGGAGGTGGGGAGCCCTATATACAGCTGCTGTGGGGTCGTTCAGGTTTGCATACTCCAGGGCAACAGGGGCAACAAAGACAGGGATTCGGGCAATAGGTCTGTTATGATGAGACCTCTTTCCAGGGACTTTAGGAGAGTCACCAGTTAGTTATAGACGCATGTCAGTTCCAAGAACACCGTTAGCACAGTCAGTCTGTGGAGATGTAATTAACAATCAAATAAGGAGAATAGTTTCCTTTAACTTCCACAATAAACTTTTTTATTTTTATTGTTAATGTAACAATTTAGGAGAATTTCATTCATTAAAGTTTTAGCCATATGAGTGTGTGTGTGTGTGTGTGTGTGCATCATTCTAAGAGAGGATTCTGCAAAAATCTATCCCACATATTTTATAACAAAAAATATGTTATGAAAAGTAGCTTGAAAGGAATATTAAAGTATTTTCATGATGTAAATGGTGGAGAGGGTTGGACAAGGCAATAGGTTGTGTACCTAACACAAAATAAACTATATAAGAAACATTTCAGCCCCAGGGTGAGAGTGGAGGAAATGGAAATAGAGCAACACAAAAATAATAAAAGATTATAGATGGTGATTTTAAAAAAGTAATGAACTGTCAGAGTTATCCTTTTCTCAGCAAAAGCCTGCCCAGAATATTCATCAGTTACAACAAGAATATCTTTTACAGATTGGACAGTAGAGAGGAAATGTAGCATTGTCTTATTTTAACAGTGTCATAAGGTGGATATTAACTCTGAGTCTATTGTTGAATGGAAAACTAATTTGAAAGTCTAAATTTCAAGTAATTGTATAGGAAGTAATACATAAATCCCTATTGTTAAAACATCATCCCAGATTCAAGTAACAATGGTTCATTCTTGCCTGGCTTTTTCCAAATATTGAGTTTCCTCAGGCATTGAGGAGATAACTTGTAAGACACACCGGGATTGTATTAATAAATTTAATTAACCTAATTCATCATTAACTCCCTAGTTAATATGAGAAACTGCTGACATATTTCTCCGGCTATAAGCAAGTTCCTGATTTTGTGTGGGTTTGACCTAGTTCACAGTTGATCAGTGTTAGAGAATCAAGCCGTTGTTGATCCCACGGTGCCCTCCATACTTCCTGGATGCTCATGCTGGAATCTCCTGGGTGTTTCTAACCGAGCCCTAGACTGCAATTCTAGGCATTGGCTATCTCAGCAGTTAGTCGGCCACCTTGTTTTCACAGAACCTGTGGTTTACCCATCACTGTTCTCAACTCTTGCAGTCACCTCGTTTCCATCTCGTTTCCCTGAAGTCTTTTCTTTTTTCCCTGATGCCTCACTTTCTTTAATCCAAGGAGAGTATTCTTCCAGCTTCCTGTGGAAACATTTTCTCTTAATTTAAGCTGTAGGATTGTCTTCTTTTGCATCTTTCAGAATACACCATTAGCTCTTCCTTTACGATTATAGAAAAGAGGGACACCTTGGCACCAATCCACACGTGCGTGAGTGAGCTGGAGAATCACCAGAGGAGGAGCGGATGATACAGGGTTTAACCACGGCAGAAAAAGGAGGTTTACCCAACCTAGATAAAGGCCTGCCCTGCGGGGGCTCTGATTTGGGGTTATGTGAATTTCCTAATAAGCATAGTTTATCATTAACCTAGCACATCACTAAGCCTGCGAGGAGTAGTTATAGTGGTAGTTCATGTTTAGCCGTATGTATGCTTATGTGTCTACGGATTTACAATTCCAGAACTGTTTCTGGAAACTGTACATGTTCTGATCAGAAATACGTTACTAGTAATTTTCCATTTTTCATGTCTTTGTAATATACTAAGTAAATAATTTCACCACGACTTAATATAAGGACATATATAACTAGATGGGCCCCAAAGCAATTATAGTGGAAGTTTCCATCTGGCTTCTGCACATGAAATTAAGTTGGCAGACTTTGACAGAGGTTCCTCTATTGCCGCATATAAAACTTTCTCATCAAATCTTTTTACTTTGAACAGATGACACCATTGACATTCTTTTAATTTTTTTTTTTTCAAAAATGTGTGGATTTTTAGAAAATAACACCGTCCTGTTTCTTCTGGTATGTTACTTGCCATTTCTGGTTCTTTTCCTTGCCTGCCTCCCTCCCTACCCCCCCCCCCCTCACTCACTCCCTTCCTTCCTTCCTTCCTTCCTTCCTTCCTTCCTTCCTTCCTTCCTTCTTTCCTTCATTCCTTCCTTCCTTTTGACAGACTCTCACTTTGTCACTCCCAGTAGAGTACAGTAGTCTTGTAACTCACTCATTCTCTTGCCTCAGACTCCTGCATAGCTGGGACTACAGGCACCCCCCATAAAGTCTCACTATTTTTAGAGGCAGGGTCTTGCTTTAGCTCAGACTGGTTTCCAACTCAGTTGTTCCACCCACCTCAGCTCTGAGAGTGCTGGGATTACAGGCATGCCATGCCACCACTCCAGGCCTTTGAATATTTCTTTATAAAAGAAGCTGTGTTATCTCCACCTTTCCTATTGACATGAATTCTGCACTTTTTGACACAGATGCTCTTACCATAAGGTGACAGCAGAAGACTTTAGAAGTTCATCCATGAGTAGACATGAAAGCCGTGTCATGGCTTCCACCATTGTGATGAAAATGTAAATTCTAAAATTTATAAAAGAGGGTAAATAATAAGTATTTGGAAATATTTATCACAGCCATATTAATACAGCTAAGTTTAGAGAGGAAGATTTTCCTTTTTTTAAGAGGACAACAGTGTGGAGAAGAACAGAAGAGGGGCAGATGGTGCAGGAGCAACACAATCCATTTGACGGTCTCCACAGTGAGTTGAGAATGAGGGGACTGGAGCATAGACTGAGAGCAGTTAGGGCTCATATTCTGTCCTGAGGCAAATATTCATAATAATCTTTAAGTTCAAATCCTGTTTTGATTGGAAAAGAGTTGGAGTTTATTGGTTAGTTAGCAAGAATGTAGGTGAGGAGTTTGAGAGATTCACTGATTAGTGAAGTTCAATGTAACAGAGAATCTTCTTTTTTTTTTATTGTTGGGGATTAAACCAGGTCACATTGATTGCATTTGTTAGGTAAAGTACCTCTTACAATCATGTCTTTCCCTCAAAAGGTGTGGCACACACTGTGACCTCACCCTCCTCCTACTCTCTCTCTGCTCTTCCCATCCCCCACTCCCCACTGTGTACTAGATCATTAATTGTCCTCAAATCAAAATTGAATACATAGGATTCATGCTTCTCCATTCTTGTGATGCTTTACTAAGAATAATGTGGTACACTTCCATCCAGGTTAGTACAAAGACTGTAAAGTTTCCATCTTTTTAATGGCTGAATAGTATTCCATGGTGTACATATACAGTATGAAAGTGTTCCTTTCTCTCCACATCCACGCCAGCATTTGCAGTTTTGAGATTTGGTGATGTGAGCCATTCTTGCTGGGGTTAGATGATATCTCAGGGTGGATTTGATTTACATTTCTGTAATAATTAGAGATGATGAGCAGTTTTTCATATGTTTACTAGCCATTCCTCTGTTTTCTTTAGAGAAGTTTCTATAGTTTCTATTCATCTCTTTTGCCCATTGATACACTGGGGGAAAGACTCCCTATTCAATTAGTGGTACTGGGATATACACATGCAAAGACTCCCTATTCAATTAGTGGCACTGGATATCCACATGCAAAAGACTGAAACTGGACCCGCACCTTTCTCCACTCACAAAGATTGATTCAAGATGGATAACAGACCTAAATCTGAGGCATGAAACAATTAAAATCCTCACAGAAAGTGTGGGGAAAACCCTGGAAGCTATACGCCTGGGGAAGGACATTCTAAGGATTGCTGTGGCAATTGCAACAACAAAAATAAACAAATGGGACTTAATTAAACTGAAAAGCTTCCATACAACTAAGGAGACAATCACCAAAGCAAATAGACAACCTACACATTGGGAAAGGATATTTGCATATTTTGAATCAGACAAAAGCTTGATAACTAGGATCTATAGAGAACTCAAATTAACATGAAAAAAGCCAACAATCCCATATATCAACAGAGAATCTTCTTTCTTGCTCTTTGTACCCTGCGTGTGTGGGTTCACAAAGGAGCAATGGAGACACACTTTTCCTGCTCTCTGATATTTTACTTATGTAGGGATTCAAGAAATCTAGAAGACTAAGCTGGGAGTGAAAGAGCCGCAGGTGGGATCCCAGAGAGAGGGCAGGCCTCAGGCTTGGAATAGGACAGACAAGGAAGGCTTCTAGGAGGAGGGACACTGGGGAGATTCTGGAAAGTGAGACGCAGTGAGTCCAGCAACTTGTGGGGGGGGGAGAGAAGGGGAAAAAGTGTGTCTGTGGCACAGGCCAGAGCATGAGAAGAGGGCAGTGGACTGGGAGGATTGCTGGGTAAGTAATGTGTGAAAACAGCTGGAACCTGAAGGGCAGAGGATGGTGGGACAGGGCAGGCGGGAGAGGGCGGGTCAGGAAGGCAACATCGGTGGCTCACAGAAAAATGGATTGTGCGGAGGGACTTTAAATATCTGTGCCTTGTTCTTTTTAATGATCCCCAGACCCGGGAGGGCTGCCTGTCAGGAAGACAGAATGAGAGAGGACGACCCCTGCCCACCTAGGAGGTCGCTGAGTATTACCCGGTGGGGATGGGTTTCAGGAAGATCAAAGTGGAGAGAGGCAAAGAAGTTTCTCAAATCAGTGGAGGGGCAGGATCAGGGCTTGGATGCTTCTGTTTGCGTCCCTTTCTCTACCGCTTAGACTTTCCAACACCACCTCCAGAGCAGGTCTCTGTACTTTTGCGTCATTTTGCAGGTGTGTGTGGAACGCACGAATCAGAAAATTTCTACCAACCAGCTCAAGACGCCACCTGTGGCCACCGTCTGAGCGCTGACTAACAGGAAGTGGGGATGACAGGGGTCCGCACCTGCGCAGAGAAGGGGCCTGCGCCGCTAGGGACACAGGTGAGGCCGGTGAGGGGACTGCGATGGGCGGCGGGCGGCGGGGGCGGAGGGTCTTCTTTGCGCACGTAAACATGTTCACTCATTTGTGTATGCATATCTTCTTTCTTATTCTTTGGTATTTTCATTCAAACCACTTGATTTTCTCCTGTGCCTCTGAGAATAGCAGATATATGGACTTCCTTCTGTCACAGAAAACCCTTTTCTACATTGTAAGTGTAACGGTATTTTCTTACCTACATTTCTTATTGGTGGGTCATTTATATTTAAAATACTTGCCTACTTAGCAAATAAATGAAATTACTCCGACTTAGTATGCCTTTGGTTTTTCATTTTTTGGAGATTAGCTTCTCTTATTCCAGGGGGGAGTTACTCTGAGTATCCTTAAGTAAAGTTACTGTTTGAGGTATTCTGTGGTCCTTGTTAATCTTTTGTGTTCTATTTGCTTTGTCTTTTATTTTGCCTTTACTGTCTCTACCATATTATATTTTTTTCTGCCAAATTGTAGTAATTTGCTCCTCTTTTACATATCCTGCAGTTGAAACTTTAATTCACTTTTATTTTAGATGATTCTTCTTTCCTAACACATACATTCAACCCCCCCCTTTTAAATCTCTGCTTTTGTCCTGTTCTACACTTTCTGTTGAGGTGTGTTTTTATTTAGTTCAAAATAGTTCTTAAGTTTTTTTAACATGAGTTTTATTTGAAATGTATTTAATCACCATGCAATTTGTGATTTTTTTTTAGTTATCATTGAGATGTTGATTTCTAGTTTAATATCATTGTGGCCTGAGAGCAGACATTGTATGACATCTATTCTTTTAAATTTTGGGGGGGAGGATTTTATGCCCCCAAATATGCTCTGTCCTGGTGAATGGTTTATTTACCCTTAAGAAGAACGTGTTTTCTGTAATTTTTTGGATAAAATAATGAATAGATGTTAATTATATCCAGTTGATTGATGATACTGTTAAATGCAATTATGTCATTACTGATTTCCTACTTGCTGGATCTGTCCATTTAATATAGACAGGTATTGAAGGTTCCAAGGAAAATAGTGGATTCATATATTTCTTTTTGCAGTTGCCTCATATCTGCTATATTAAATGCATACATGTTAAGGATTGTTATCTCATTTTTGGAGAATTTACCCATTTATTATTATGTAAGACCCTACTTTATTCCTGATATGTGTGTATATGTACATATGCAGGAGATAAAAATATATATGCAAGATAAATATAAACATGCAAGGTAAATTGATGTATATATGTACACATACATGCTTATATACAAGGGAAATGGATGGTAACAATGATACAAGGGAGAGGAGGGAAGTATTAGAATTGCTTTTGTGTGATGAGACAACAGCCCTCAACCTTCCTGGCATCGGGAGTCAGTTTAATGGAAGATAACTTTCCACATACCAGGGAAGGAGGGATGGGCATTACATTCTCATGTGGAGCACACAACCTAGATCCCTCACATGCACAGCTTATAGTAGGGTTCATACTCAGGTTGAGAATCTAATGCCACAGCTGATGTGACAGGAAGCAGAGCACAGGTGCTGATGCCAGAGCTGGGATACAGCCCCTTGTAGTTGCTCCTCACCTCCTGCTGTGTACTGGTTCGATTCCTAACAGGCCTCTGACTGGTACCCGGTTGTGGCCAGTGTTTGGGGACTGCAGAGTTAAGGTATTCCTATTATCTGCAAAGTGCTATTTGAAATGTTGCTTGGGGGGGTTAGCTGTAAATATATATCACAAATGCAATATATAAGGTTATTTTCTGGCTGTAGGTCAGAGCTGTATTCAGTTCACCCCTTGTGGGGCTTCTCCCACATAGCCGAATGCATCCTTATAGCCATCAAAGGGGAGAGTTTGCTAGGAATACAGAAGTCACCAACTATGTAATATAATCAGCCAAATGATATTTCTTCACCTTTCAATATCCTATTGTTTAAAACAGTCACATTTGCTGACCATACTCACATGGAAGTGACTGGAGTACAATGTGTACATCAAGGGGGATCACTGGGTACCATCATAGCGTCTCCCACATCAGATCTTCAGTCTGAAAAAGTTTCTCAGGTTTCACTTGCATATTTTAAAGTGATCCTTTTGGCTTTTATATAAAAAATATTTTTTGCAGAAGATAGGGTCTCATTATGTTGCTTAGACTAGAGTGCAGTGGCATCATCATGGCTCATGGCAACCTTAAACTCCGGCTCAACTCATTTTCCTGCCTTAGCCTACAGTAGCTGGGACTATAGGCATGTGTCACCGCAAGTCACCACACCCACCTAATCAGCTTGACCCTTTTGAAAAGTACTGGTGCTCATTTTGTAGAACGCTTCACACACAATACGGATTTTTCTGGCGGTTTTCTAATAATTAGACTAGGAATGTGGACTAATTTATACACTAACACAACACATATCCAAGTGTGAAAACAATATACATTACTTATGAATAACAACCTAGAGAGGAATATAATAACTAAAAATTAGGGAATAATAAACAAAAAATTCAGAACAATAGTCAGGTTCACTTGGGGAAAAGATGAAACTAGGGAGATGTACTCTTGTGGGATCATCAGTATCGATAATAATTTGTCTACTAAGTTCACAGTGAGTTTTAAAAACTTTGGGGTTTTTAAGTTTAGAATAGTTTTAGATTTACAGAATAGTTGCACACAAATAGTTCTGAATCAGAATTTCCTTATACCCAATACATAAATTGCTCTGTTATTCCCTTCTTACATTTGTCTGACCATTGTCACAGTTAATGAACCTCTGCTATATATTCAAACTCATTAACATGTAAACATTAGTTACATTTCCTTAGGTTTTACCTAATGTTTATTTTCTGTGTCAGGATCCCATCGAGATACATCACATTGAGACATGTATCTTTAGGCTCATTTTGGCTGTCACGGTTTCTCAGGCTTTCCTTGTTTTGGATGGTACTGACATCACCCATTTGGGACTTCTCTGAAGTTTTTCCCATGTGTAGACAGCTGTTCAGTGTGTTAGGGAGAAAGACTGCAGAGGGAAAGTTCTATTCTCTTCTCATCCTGCAAAGTGTTGATATATTATCAGCATGCTTTGTCACTGCTGAAGCTAATTTTATTACCGGATGAGGTAGTTTTTATCAGATTTCTCTACTGTATAATTTTACATCTTCTTCCACTTTCTATATTATATTTTTAGAAAGGAAGTCACTATGCACAACTTATACTTAAGAAGAAAAGGTCATGGCTTGGTGCCTGTGGCTCAAGGGGCTAAGGCACGAGCTACATACACTGAAGGTGGCGGGTTCGAATCCAGCCCAGGCACACCAAACAACAATGACAGCTGCAACCAAAAAAATAGCTGGGTGTTGTGGCGGGCACCTGTAGTTCCAGCTACTTGGGAGGCTGAGGCAGGAGATTCGCTTGAATGCAGGAGTTGGAGGTTGCTGTGAGCTGTGATGCCACGGCACTCTACCCTGGGGGACAGTTTGAGGCTCTTTCTAAAAAAAAAAAAAAAAAAAAAAAAAGGTCATGGTCCACCTTGTTATGGTCAGGGCACCTGCAGAAATTATTTGGAATTAGTTAGCATTGACAATTCATCTAAGTTTTTGGTTATTTATTTGTCCATTTATTTACTAATTTAAATGTATGATATATTTGCTTTACACTTTAACTATACTGTTTTATTTATTCTGCTGCTCAAATTTTTCTAGTGTTGCTCACTGGAAGATCTTTCAGTTGTCTTGTCTCCACTTTCATTTTGAAGTGCCTACATATTTATGATTTGATTTTGTTTCTTTTTTTATTTGATTTGTTGTGTTTTTGTCTACATTTTATTTGTTTATTTATTTGCTTATTTCTCTTTTGTTTTTTTATTAAGTCATTTGTACATAGATCATGTATACATTTATGCCATTATAAGTTTCAATGTGTTGATTATTTGTACAAATTGAAGTGCTTACATCCGACTAATCAACATAGCCTTCACTTCATTTACTAATTACAGTGTTAAGCATCCTTGCAATATGCTCCATAGGTGTGGTCCCCCTACTAACCCTCCCTCTATCGACCCTCCCCCCTCCAGTCCCCTCTCTCTCCCCTTCCTTCCTTCATCCTAGGCTATAATTGTGATTCATTCTTCATATGCAAATGTGAGTGATTATAAATTGGTTTCACATTAGTACTGAGTACATTAGATATATATTTTTTCCATTCCTGAGATACTTCACTAAGAAGAATATTTTCCAGATCCATCTATGTAAACATAAAAGAGGTAAAAATCCCAAAACTACAGATGTTAGCATGGATGTGGAGAAAAGGAACACTTCTGCACTGGTGATGGGAATGCAAGCTAGTATGTTCCTTTTGGAAGGAAGTTTGGAGAACATTCAGGGATCTAAATGTAGATTGCCATTTGATCCTGCAATTGCTCTTGGTGTATATCCAAATGGCCAAAAATCATATGGCAATAAAGATATTTGCACCAGATTGTTCACTGCAGCTCAATTCGTAATTGCCAAGTCATGGAAGAAGCTCAAGTGCCCATCAATCCATGAATGGATTAAGAAATTGTGGTATATGTATACCATGGAATACTATGCAGCATTAAAACATGAAGACTTTACCTCTTTTATTTGCTTATTTATTTATTTATTTTTGGCAGCGTTCTTTAGGGCAACTGTGTTTATTGTCTGCCCAGAGATAGTACCCACTATGTCTACAAGGAGACTCAGTTCTTTTTATTAAAAAATGATGTTAAAAATGAATATCTGGATACAGTGGGTACACATTGGTACTGGAATGTCTGTTGTTCTAGACCTCATCAGCTTAAAAAGAAAATAAATATTTCTGCTCGTAGGACCTCGTGTACTTTTTTTTGTTTTTTTTTTTAAATTTTTATTTGTTTTATTTTAAGAAACAGGTTCTGATGGTGTTGTCCAGGCTGGAGTGCAGTGGCTTTTCATAGACACATAGTTCACTGTGGCCTCAAACTCCTGGCCTCAGGCAATCCTCCTGTCTCAGCCTCCTCAGTAGCTGAGATTACAGGCTCTTGCTGCCATAATTGGCTTCTTAACTGATTTTCAAGGTTTCACTTGCCAACCTTTAAAGGGCTCTATTTCAACTAAGTAATAGGTATTTAATTGGCAAGGATGAAAAGGAGGGATACCAAGACTTATGGCATTTATTAGGGGAAGCTGACTTAGTTGGTTAAATATTTTCTGTAATTCATCATCAATGAACTTTTATTTTTTTTCTTATCTATGAAAATGTCTACATATGTCCATATATATGTATATTAAATTAAACATGAATTCCTACTGATATCTTCAGAACCATGTGATCTAATCCAGTACCACATGAATAAACCTGCATCATCTACTTGTTCTCAATTTATTATATTTAATCTCATACTTCAACGGTGAGAAATTTGATATTTCCTTTATCCTTTAGTCCCCAAATCAATATATCATTGTTTCAGAAACAATAACCCATATCCCAGTGAAAAATAACTTTATACAATAAGTACAATGATTATATATAATGGCCTTCTGGATAGCAGATATTTATCATCTATATGTTTTGCAAATATTTTATCCCAATCCTTGGATTATCTTTTCAGTTTTTGATAATGTAGTTAGAATCACAAAAGTTTTTAATACTGATGAAGCTGAATTTATCTATGATATTCTTTTGTCACAATTTTGATGTTATAGAAACAGTTATTTTAATCAAGGCTATAGAAGTTTATATGCATGTTCTCTTACATGGCTTTGTAGTGTTTTTCTTTTTTTTTTTTTTGCTATTGGGCTTTATTTTTTTTTCCCTTTATTAAGTCATATACACATAGATCATGAATACATTTATGCATTTGTGGGGTACAATGTGTTGATTTTTCATACAATTTGGAGTGCTTACATTAAACTAATTAATATAGCTTTCACCTCATTTACTTAATTATTGTGTTAAGACATTTATGTTCTACTCTTGATAGATTTGACTTGTACCCTTGTAATATGCTCCATAGGTGTGTTCCCACTGTTTACCCTTCCTCTATCAAACCTCTCCTTTCTCCCTCCACTTCTCTCCTTCATCCTGGGCTATAGTTGTTCTCTATCTTTCATAAGAAAGTGTGAGTAATTATAAATTGGTTTCATAAAAGTACTGAGTACATTGGATACTTTTTCCTCCATTCTTGAGATACTTTACTATGAATATATGTTCCAGCTCCATCCACGTAAACATAAAAGAGGTAAAGTCTCCATCTTTTTTAATGCTGCATAATATTCCATGGTTTAGCTATAGCACAATTTATTAATCCATTCATAGGTCTATGCTTACATTTAGTTCTACGATCTATTTTTATTAAATTGTGAACATGGTGTAAAGTATGGCTTCAATTTGCATATGGACATCAACTTGTCCCAGAAACATTTGTTGACAAAATATTTTTTGACTACTGAATTGCATTCTTGGAATTCTTGTAAAATAATTTGACCATAAATGTGAAGATTAATTGTTAATTGGGACACTCAATTCTATCCCATTGATCTGTGTATCTATCTTTATATTAAACACTGGTACACCATCTTGTCTAGTACCACCTTGTAATATGTTTTAAAATCATGGAATATGAGTTGAGTACTCCTACTTTTCTTTTGTCTAGATATCTTGCATTTACACATGAATTTTGGAAACAGGTGAGGCACATTAGCTCCTAACTGTTATACTATTAATTTGGAGGCTGAGGCAGGAGGATCATTTGAGGCCAGGAGTTTGAGACCAGCCTGGGAAACATAGGATAGCAGGTATGGTGGCATGGGTATTGGTAGTCCCAGTTTCTCTGGAGGTTGATTTTGAAGTGGGAGAATCACTATAGCCCAGAATTTTGAGACTGTATTTAACTGTGATGGTCTGCCATCTCAATTTAAAAAAAAAAAAAGAAAGAAAAAGGTCAGCTTATAGTACATTGTTGCAAAATACTACTACTACTACTACTACTACTAATAATAATAATAAAGCTGCTGAGATTTTGAAAATTTTCTGGACAAATAAATTGCATTGAACCCATAGATCCATTTTGAAAGTATTGTTATCTTAACAATTATTAAACCTTCTGATTAATGAGTATGAGAATTTCCCCCCATTTATCTAGGACTTAAATTCTTTTTTTTTTTTTTTTTGGGGACAGAGCCTCAAGCTATCCCCCTGGGTAGAGTGCTATGGCATCATAGCTTACAGCAACCTCCAACTCCTGGGCTCAAGCGAGTCTCCTGCCTCAGCCTCCCAAGTAGCTGGGACCACAGGCACCCGCCACTCATTGTTGTTTTGGCAGGCCCGGGCTGGATTCGAACCTGCCACCTTAAGTGTATGTGGCTGGCACCTTAGCCACAGGCACCGAGTCAGGACTTAAATTCTTAAATATGTTTTGCAGTGCTTTCTTTGGGATGCCATTCCATTTCTTGTGCCTTTCTCTCTCTTTCCCTTCTCTCCTCCCTTCCCCCCTTCTAAAATATAAAATAAATGTGTACTTCTATATCCTAAAAACATATCATTTTTTAGTTTTCAGTGTACATGTGTTTTTTATCTTGTTAAATTTATCCTTAGTTATTTTCCTTTGTGAAGGTAGTTTAAATAGAATTGTCTTATTTTCATTTGCAGAGTGCTACTTGCTAATGTGTAGAAACGCAATTAATTTTTGTGCACTGCAATCTTTCTGAATTGTGTATTTGTGGTTACCCTTGCATTTTCTGCACACAAGATTGTGTATTTGCAGATAGAAATAGTTGGACCCCTTCTTTTCCAATCTCAGTTTTTTACATTGATTTCCGTTACAGTTTTCCTGGCTACAACTGCTAGTGCTGTGCTAAATAGAAGTGGGTAGTTTGCAGTTTTGTTTCTAACAAAAAAACAAAAACTAACTAACCAACCAACCAAACAAACAAACAAAAAATCTGAGGCTTTCAGGATGATATCTGGAATTTTTCAGGATGATGTGTGAATGTACTTTATAGGTTGAGCAAGTTCTCTTCTTTGCCTATGCCATTCATTTTTATCATGAATGTATGGTAGAGTTTCAAAATGCTTTTTGTATCTTTTAAGATGCTTTTGTGGGTTTTGGCCTTCATTCTATCAATATGATGTGTTACACTAGTGTGGTTCTTTTGTCTGTCTGGATTTTTGTTTGTTTTTGTATGTTGAACCAAATTTGCCTTCCTAGAAATATTCCCTGGGTCTTGGTGTATAATTCTCTTTACATATGTTGCATGATTTAGTTTGATACTATTCCTTTGAGGATTTTGGTCTTTGTATTTGTAAAGTGTAATGTTCTTTTCTTGTAATCTCTTTGTCTACTTGTGGTATAAGGGTCAACTGGACTAATAAAATGAGTTGGAGAATAACCTATTCTGTTTTCTTTTCCAGTTCCCTCTGTAATAGGTTGTAAGGATTTGGTATTAATTCTTTAACCTTTTGGAATAGTTCATCAATTAACTCATCATGACCTGGACAGGGAATTGGATTCTCGTGACAATAATGTAAGCTTAGAAGAAGGTTGATCTGAGTTGAGCCTTCACCTAAGAAGTCAGCTTGGACTGTTATCTACCTCTGCATTCCTGCCCCAGAGAAACTGTGAGATACTATCTGTGTGTATGGTTCATACACATTGAGTTATATGGTCATTTGTTATACAGAGATAAGTAGTCAATACACCGGGCAGCAAATGTAAAGTAGTAGCCTAGATTAGGTTCTAGAATGTAAAATAACGTTAGTGGAAAACTTGGTCAAATATGAAGAAATTCCATTGTTGAGTTACTAGCTTTCTACCATTATTAATTTCTCAATTTCCATAAATATACTATGGTTATATAAGATGTTAACATTGTATAAAACTAAAACATATATTAAACTCTCTATACTATCTTTGCAACATTTCCTAAATCTATAATTGTTTCAAAATTTAAAAAAACTATTATTTTGATACATAGGACCAAAGATATTAAAAATAATGGCCTGAGGAAATTAACAGATAGGCATATAGAAGTGGGAAACCAGATTTTTCTTATCTGTTCACCAAAATATATATACACAAAAAACGAAATAAAACAAAACACCCAAGAAACAAGCAAAAACTCACCTGCTTCAGGAAAACCTAAAGTTCTAGGAATTCTCTTCTGTTTTCTAGTTTCCCATTTCAGTCTCTGTTACAGTCCAGTTTGAGTGTCAATGACCACTTCTTCAAAGATAGATGCTGGTGCCTCAGATACCTCAGAAAGCCTCATTTTTATTTACTTTTTATTCATTTTTAATTTCAGATTGATATAAGGGTGCAATCAATTATGCTACCTTATTTCCATTTGTTAGGTAGAGTCCAAGTCGTAGTTGAACCCTGTGTGCTATATACCCATACATTATGCCAGATATGTGGTAGCACACCAAACCCATTCCCTCTTCCCTCTCCCCTCTTCACTCCTTCATGCTCTATCCCCCTTTTTGGATGCAGTTGTGTTATTCTCTCCTGTGGGGGAGTCTAGTTTTTCATCTACTGGTTTCATATTAGTATTTGAGTACATTGGATCCTTGCTTTTCCATTCTTATGATACTTAGGAGAATGTTCTCCAAATCTATTCAGATAAGTACAAAAGATGTAAAGTCTTCATCTGTTTATGTATAAATAGTATTCCATTGTATACATATACTATCATTTATTTATCCATTAATGTATTAATAAGCACTGGGTTGATTTCATTACTTGCAGACCATGAATTGAGCTGAAAGTCCAGTCTTAGATGATGTCCAGCAGTATACTACATATTTACAAGATCCCCCAGCCTCTTTTAGAAGAAACAACTTCTGTTACATTAAAAGCAAACACTATGAAATTTCAACTACAGAGAGCAAAAATTATGTTTCTGAATTCAGGAGCATCTTTTCTTAGTAAAAAGTTTCTTACTTCAAGTTTTCAAAAGACAACTGTACATTCAACTCTGTGAGAAAACATCATAATAATTGAGTTCTTTTTATTCTATAGACTTTTATCAGGAAGTTGTTGGGTTCAGGTATTTCACTGACATTCCTGTAATAAAATTAAACTACCCATTGCCAATACTCAAAGTCACACAATAGTTATCACCATCATGGCAAGTGGGCTAGCTTAAAAAATAATGTTTTTAAACATGGAGGCTTAGGCCATTCCCTGTTTACACAGACCTGGAAGCGAACTTTTGAACACTTGACTTTTTGTTAGTGAAGGGCAGTTAGAGTTATTCAGAATGTGTTGTTAATAAGTGGAAAAATCCCAGTGGGAAAAACAAACAACTCAATATCATAAACAAAAAACAAAAGGACAAGGTTGGGCATAGTGGCTCATGCTGCAATCTCAGCACTCTGGGAGGCTGAGGAGGGTGGATTGCTTAAACTCATGCATTCAAGGCCAGCCTGAGAAAGGGAGAGACCCCTTCTGTAAACAGCCAGGCATTGTGGCCAGTGCCTGTAGTCTCAGTTACTAGGAAGGCTGAGGAAAGAGGATCATTTGCACCCAAGACTTTGAGGTTTTTGTGAGCTATGATTCCATGGCAGTGTACTGAGGGTGACAAAATGAGAATCTATCTCAACAACAAAACAAATAGGGAAAAATTCTAAACCTCCCAAAGGACAGCACACTGAAACATACCTCCAGTCTGCCATACAGTGTTCTGAGAGAGGGGCACAGGCTGAATGGTGACCCTCCACACAGGCTGACTAAACAAAGAATCTGACAGCCAGAGGACTTCCCACTCCCCACCCCCGACAGCTCTCTGGTTCAAAGGTCATGGTATTCTGCTGGGCAGCACCAGAGATGCATCCAGAAACCATCCCTGTAAACCATGGGGCTGCACGACAATGGACATTTTCTAGGTCTGTGATAAATGCTTTTACTGTCTGCACTCATGGGTCATATTTTCCACGTCAGAACCATAGTTTCAGTGATAAAACCAGATCTTCTTTCTAAATGTAGAATATAAATGTCTTAATACAATAACTAAGAAAATGACATGAAGGCTATGTTAACCAGTTTGATGAAAATATTTAAAACTGTAAATAAAAAACAGCACACTGTACCCCATGACAGTATTAATGTACA
>CAUYTI010149508.1:0-10383 GCA_963575145.1 Galago senegalensis | reverse complement strand
ACCTTTACCCAGAAATAAGAATCAGTGAGTGTCAGTTTACATTGGAGAGTGACTTTAAGAAGACAGTATTTATGGCAGGATTTTGGTGATACCTCATCATTTTTCAGGAAATCAAATAGAAAGTGAAACTGCTCTGTACATACTGAATGTGGAGCACTTTTAGTAAAATATCAAAGAGCTTATGAAGGAATGAAGTATACTGAAAAGGAAAAAAAAAATAAGTACATGTACATTATTTGGGTTACTCCAAATGCCCAGACTTCACCAATATGTAATATATCCATGTTGCATGCATACTTGTAGAGCTTAAATTTGTACAAACTTTAAAAAATGAAATGCTCTTCCTTCTTATACTTTTAGAAAATTACCCCAAGGAAATAGTTATAAATGTCTACAAAGATTTATAATCATGGTACTATTATTTCATAACAAAACATTAAAAGTAAAAAAAAAATGAATAAAATAGTAACTAAATAAAGTGGGGCTTTGGGGGGGGGAGTAGAGATTATTCACCTATAAGAGGAAAGGAAAAACTTAGTTTCCTAATGTAATTTGCATACAGTGATACCACCACAGTCTGGTTTTAAATATTCTATGACTGAAATAACTTAAAAAGAAATGAATAAATGTAATTCACCATGATCCTCTCAATAGATGCAGAAAAAGCATTTGATAAAATTCAGCATCCTTTTTGGATAAGAGCACTTAAGAAAATAGGGACATTCCTCAAACTGATGGAAACCATCTATGACAACCTATAGCCATTATCATAAGGAATGGAATAAAACTGAAAACATTTCTGCTTCAACTGGAATAGGCAAGGATGTCCACTATTGCCACTACTATTCAACATACTGCTGGAAGTCCTACCCTATCCAGTTACGCAAAAGAAAGATATCAAGGGTATCTAAATGGAGACAGAGGAGGTCAAATCTTCACTCTTTGCTGATGATACAATCTTTTGCTTAGAAAATCCCAAAGACTCAACCACAAGACTCCTGGAAGTGATTAAGAAATATAGTAACATCTCAGGATATAAAATTAAATGTTCACAGATCAATAGCCTTCATATACACCAATAACAGTCAAGGTAAGAATCAAATCTAAGTCACAATACCCTTCATAGTAGCTTCAAAGAAAATGAAATCCCTTGGAATATACTTAACAAAGGATGTGAAGTATCTCTACAGAGAGAACTATGAAACCCTGAGAAAAGAAACAGCAGAAGATGTTAACACATGTTAGCCATGCTCATGGCTGGGGAGAATAAATACTGTCAAGCTGTCTATACTTCTCAAAGTGATCTATATATTTAATGCAATTCCCATTGAAACACCAACATCATACTTTGAAGAACTTAAAAACAAGTTCTTTATTTTGTATGAAATCAGAAAAAAATATAGCCAACACAATTAAACAAATAGCCAAAAAAATAAAAACAATTCTGGAGACATTAATTTACCAGATTTCAGGTTATACTATAAGTCTGTAGTGATCAAACAGTATGCTATTGGCATAAAAATAGAGACATAGATCTATGGAACAGAACCAAGAACCTAGAGATGAAACCAACCTCATACCACCATCTGCTCTTCAATAAGCCAAACAAAAACATATGCTGGGGAAAATAATCCCAATTTAGTAAATGGTCCTGGGAGAACTGGTTAGCCAAATGTAGAAGACTGAAATTGGGCTCACGCCTCTCACCACTTACAAACATTAACTCACACTGAGTAAAAGATTTAAATCTAAGACATAAAACATTAAAAAACTCTAGAAGAAAATGTAGGAAGAACTCTTAACAATATTGACTTTGGAAAAGAATTCAATGAATTTGAATTCTGCAAACTGCAGCAACTGCAGTAACAACAAGAATAAATAATGGTGCCTGATCAAGTTGAAAACCATCTTCGCAGCTAAGAACACAATCAACAAAGCAAATAGACAACCTTCAGGACGGAAGAAGATATTCATATGTTGTGAATCTGAGAAAGGCGCTAATAACCAGAATCTACAAAGAACTCAGGCAAATCAACAAAGAAAAGAGCAAACAACCCCATTCATCACTGGACAAGAGACATGAACAAGAGTATAGACGAGTGGCCATCAAACACATGAAAAAAACGCCCATTGTCACTAATCATCAGAGAAATGCAAATCAAAACCACTTTGAGATATCTCCTGAACCCAGTGAGAATAGTTTACATCACAAAGTCCCAAAGCTGCAGATGCTGGTGTGGATGCTGAGAGAGGGGAACACTTATGCATTATTGGTGGGATTGCAAACTAGTACAACCTTTTTGGAAAGAAGTATGGAGAAGCCTCAAAGAACTAAAAATAGACCTTCCATTTGATCTCATAATCCATTACTAGGTATCTAGGCAGAAAAAAAAATTCTTCTACCGTGAGGACGTTACACTAAAATGTTTATAGCAGCTCAATTCAAATCACAAAGATGTGGAAACAAGCCAAGGGCCCTTCAACCCGTGAATGGATTACTAAACTGTGTATGCTATTGGTGGGACTGCAAACTAACACAGCCTCTTTGGAAAGAAGTATGGAGAATCCTTAAGAACTCCAATTAGACCTTCCATTTGATCCTGCAATCCCATTAGGAGGCATCTACCCAGAAGGAAAAAAAAATCATTTTATTATAAGGACATTTGCACTAGATTGTTTATCACAGCTCAATTTATAATTGCCAAATGTGGAAACAACCTAAATGCCTATCAACCCAGGAATGGATTAACAAACTGTGGTATATGTATACCACGGAATACTATTCAGCCATAAAAAAGATGGATAGTTTACATCTTTTGCATTAACCTGGATGGAGTTGAAACACATTCTTCTTAGTAAAGTATCACAAGAATGGAAAAGCAAATATTCGATGTGCTCAGTATTAATATGAAGCCAGTGGACAATCTAATCATGCCCACATAGAAGGACAAATCAATTCAATTCACGCTGTGGGGAAGGAACAAGACAGGGGAGGGGAAGAGGGAGAGGAATTGGTGTGCTCCCACCTAAAGGGCACAAGGTAAGTGTGTACGGCACACCTTTTGGCTATGGGACACAACTACAAAAGGGACTGTACCTAACAAGCACAAACATTGTAACCTAGTTATTTGTACCCTCACATTAATCTGAAATTTTAAAAAAGAAAAAAATAATACAATAAACTTTCATAATGTATGTACTGTGGAATACTATTCAGCCATAAAAAGATGGAGACTTTGTACCTTTTGTATTTACCTGAAAGGATTGGAGCACATTCTCTTAAATATCTCAAGAATGGAAAAGCAAGTATTCCATGTACTCAATGCTAAATTGAAACTAGCAGATTAACAACTACAGGCCCACATGAGAGAAAAACACAAATTCAAAAAGGGGAGGGTAGGGGTTCAGTAAGTTCCCACCTACAGGCACAATGTAGGGGTGTATGGCACACTTACTGGCTGAAGGACTCAAGTACAACTCAGACTTTACCTTAAAAAAGCAAACAATGTAACCTAATCATATGTACTCTCATATTAAAATGAAATTTAAAAAGTAATAAAGGATAGAGTGGTGCCTGTGGCTCAAAGGAGTAGGGTGCCAGCCCCATATGCTGGAGGTGGCGGGTTCAAACCAAGCCCTAGCCAGAAACAGCAAAATAAATAAATAAATAATAATAAAGGATAATAGAGAACTCAGAATTCTTTGTATTTTTTATTTACTATTGTGGGGTTTTTTTTTACTTAAAACATATGTCCTTTTGTTAAAACCTTTTGAAATTTATACTTTCAGGTAAGTGAATTGTGTTATATATAAATTATACCTCAATAAAGCTGATTTTTTTTTTTTGAGACAGAGTCTCACTTTGTCACCCTCAGTAGAGTGCTGTAATGTAACAGCTCACAGCAATCTCCAGCTCTTGGGCTTAGGCAATTCTCTTGCCTCAGCTTCCTGAGGAGCTGGGACTACAGGCACCTGCCACAATGCTCAGCTATATTTTGTGGCAGTTTGGCTGGGGCTGGGATCAAACCTGCTACCCTCAGTATATGGGGCCAGCGCCCTACTCACTGAGCCACAGGTGCTGTCCAATAAAGCTGATTTTAAAAACATGTCAAATGTTACACTGAAAGAGATCTTAGACACTTTTTTCGAGGATCCCCAATATTTTCATCTAAGGATTCCCTTTATTTTGTTTTCAGTTACAGCCCCCATATCATGAAGGACTTTGCCACCTACGTGAAATCGTATAACTACTGTGACGGATAATGCTAGTAAGAATTAAATTAAGTAGATTTACAGACAAAAAAGTCTTAACCTCATTCTGCCAGTTTAATAGTTGAAAGTCAGGTCTTTTGACATATAATCTACTTATACTAATTTATAATTAGCTAAAATGCATTCCTACAAGGTAAAAAAAAAGGCAGCTTGATTTATAACATCTTAAATTAGTTAACATAATATCCTAACTTGTATAAGTTAGAAATCTCATCTCTCATAAAGAAATATTTTCACCGGTGGTGCCTGTGGCTCAGAGGAGTAGAGTGCCAGCTCCATATGCTGGAGGTGGCGGGTTCAAACCCAGCCCGGCAAAAAAAAAAGAAATATTTTTACTGTCAATACCCCAATGGAAATACTAATACAACTTAGTCATTCAAATTAGTCAGAAGTCCATTCAATCATTTGATCATCCTGTAATCATCCATTTATTCATAACATTTATTGGGCACCTATTATGTGCAAGGTATTTTCAGGTTTCTACCCATACTAAGTCTCTTCACCTTTTAACAGTTTACGTCTCTTCACTACAGTTTAAGTAATTAAGTCTCTTCCCTTTTTAACAGTTTCTATTCATACTAAGTCTCTTCACCTTTTAATGGTAAATGACTATCCAATAGGTAGAAATCAGAAAGGAGCAATTAAATGAATCTCTTAAATGCATCTAAATATTCAAACTCTGATGAATTACCTTCGGAGACCCAAGAGGAACTTGTGAGGTCATCTCTAGTCACTACCACAAATCTTAAAAAATCTACCAACAAGGGGAGAAGTGCTAGAATCCTGGAATGGGACGGTGATCTCACTAACTCACAAAAGAGGAGAGAGGGTAGATTTTAGATGCCATAGGTTGAGCCACAATTCTCTTTATTTGCAGCAAGGACCACAGTACAGTGCCACAAGTAACCATCCTAAGTCACATTTTAATTTTAGACTTGGATGAAGGTTTTTAAAAAAAAAATCATGTTTTTTTAAGGAACAGAATTATGATGAAAAAGAATAATTAATATAATAGATGACTGAAACAAAATTCAACAAGATCTGACTAGACTGGAACATTAGGCAAAAACAAGCAAGATCAGCTTATAAGTCTATCTCAAATTTCCAAGGTCATAGAATATACTTTCTCTATATGTGAAAATTACAATGGATTCTGTTGGCTTGATTGAAGGAAACAAACCACGGATTGTTTTCTAGGTGTGCTGAGACTGCCACACGCCAGGCATATCAGTCCTTGCTTACAGTACCAGCAGTGCTAACTTCTGTCTTGCCTCAAAAAAGAAGATACTGTCTCCACCTTGCATGGAACATCCCAGAGGGACAGACCCTTCACTAAAATTTCTAAAACACAGCTAACATGCATGATGTGAATACAATTTTACTTAAGGTTAAAGGATAATAGAAAGGAAGTATAAAACAGATAACACAATTTCTCTTAAAAGTGACTCTCATCAGAGTTCAAAACCCTGGCTTAGGGTCCTGTGCATAGCTCCTGGCCTGGGTTCACCAGCTGGGACTATCCAATCACTGTCTCCCAGATGCTCTGACATCTCTGCCTGCAAAGACTTCAAGCCAAATTCTCCTGTCTTCAAGGTCGAGAGAGATAAACAAACCTACCATACCCCACCAGAGTCTAATCAGCATGGTTAAAGTTAGCAAGAAAGTTTATTCCTTCATGGTATGCAGTTATGCCAGCTAGTGAGATGTGGGCTGGGCAGAGACTATGCCTAGAGGTGTTAGTATCTGTCATACAGTAAATAAAAGAGTAGGCTTCAACATTGGGACCCAGTGGTCCCAGGACAGATAAGACAGTAGCAAAAGGTAACTAGGAGACACCAAGAGCAAAATGGAGAAATGGTTCAGAGGGGCACCAGGAGAAACAAGGAAGGCACCAGGAGGGGTTCATTAGTTCCTGTTCAGGACCATTTGTATAGGAGATACAAACCAGGGCAGAGATCAGTGCAAGATTTCAAGGCACAGCCAATAAAAGGCTCCTTTAGAGAAGTGGTTAAATACAGGGGCTGGGGCAGGGATGAGCTGATTAAGTTGTGGTACCAGAAAACAAGGAAGTTCTCAAAAAAAAGGATGGGGGCCAGTCAGAAGGATATAGGTGCCAACCAGAAGGAGCCCCACAATGGACAAATTTGAGACAATTTAGAAACTAAACTATAAAATGACATTGAGATTACAACCCACTGAATAAAAATGACATTCATTACAACCCAATAAAATACAAGAAACATCATGTATTCATACTAGCATAAATAATTGTTTTTTTTTTTTTTTAGACTGAGCCTCAAGCTATCCCCCTGGGTAGAGTGCCATGGCCTCATAGCTCACAGCAACCTCCAACTCCTGGGCTCAAGAGAGTCTCCTGCCTCAGCCTCCCAAGTAGCTGGGACTACAGGGCGCCTGCCACAACACCCGGCCATTTTTTGGTTGCAGCCATCATTGTTGTTTGGTGGCCCGGGTTGGGGATTCGAACCCGCCACCTTAGGTGTATGTGGCTGGCACCTTAGCCGCTTGAGCCACAGGCACCAAGCCTAGCATAAATAATTGAATAAATAAATAAATGGAAAATAAAGGTCAGAGTTTCCATAGAGAGAAATTTTAATAATGTGTAGAGTGAATATGAAGAGAATAAGAATAACAAAGTCACCATTAAGCAAATACTGCCATAATTATTGTTTCAGACAAGATCCTATGGGTGCAAAAATTAGTAGGCAAAAGTTTAAGGAAAAACAGGATATTAGCATATTCTGTAAGTATCCCAAAATAGTTATCAATTACAAAAAGGAAAATAGTAATTGCACAGTAAGAAACCCTGCACAACCAACTTGAGCAAACCAAGGTTAACGTCACCAGGAATAAGATGCACTGACATCATGCATCTCTGTCAAGAACACGGAGTGAATTCCTTGGTGTTCCTGCCAAAAGTGCATAATCCCATCTTGAGGAATTACTAGACAAAGCTAAACTGGGGGACGTTCTACATGCTAACCAGTGTTCTTCAGAAGTGTTAAGATTATGAAAGACAAGCGAAGACCAAAAAATGTCTTTGAAGAACACTACAGAAACCCAACAACTAAATGCAACATGTGGTCTTGAAAGAGGGTGAAAAAGACATTGGGGGAAAGTGAGTGAAATTTCAATAAGGTTTATAATTTAAATAATAGTCATATACCATTGTTAATTTTCTAGTTTTCACAATCGCACAATGGTTATGTCAATAGTTAACATTAGGGGAAGCCAGGAGAAACATGTATAAAATCTTTGTACTATATTTGCAAATTTTCTGTGTCCCCAATTATTATAAAATAAAAAGTAACCAAATCACCTATTCTTTTTATTTATTTATTTAGAGACAGTCTTACTATGTCATCCTCAGTAGAGCACTGTGGCATCACAGCAACCTTAAACTTTTGGACTTAAGCAATTCTCTTGCCTCAGCCTCCCAAGTAGCTGGGACTACAGGTGCCCGCCACAACGCCGGGCTATTTTTGGAAGTCAGATGTCATTGTTTAGCAGGCCTGGACCAGGTTCGAAACTGCCACTCTCTGTGCATGTGGCCACTCTCTGTGCATGTGGCCAGTGCCCTGACTCACTGAGCTACAGGCGCTGAGCCAAAAATCACCTATTCTGAAGTAAAATAACACATTCTCCTTGATAGGAAGACTCCAGCATGCCTGTACTTCCAATGGAGGTGGTAGGGTTTCCATCAAATAAACACGTTTATTCATTTGTTAAATCAAGCTACAAAAACCAAGAAAAGTAATTCTGTACAATTTTGATTCACCTAAATGGAAAACATTAAACTGACTTCCCTTCTTCCTCCTTCTCCACCCTGCAGCCCCCAAAAGACTGAGGAGGACAACCAAGCACCTGCTGTCTTAGGCACCTTCGCTGAGTCCCCATGAATCACCCCTGGCATGTTGGTTTTGTTTCAGGTTTTTTACAGAGGTTTGCTTTGGCTGCAGTGGCCTCATCACAGCTCACTACAACCTCAAACTTCTGGGCTCAAGTGATCCTCTTGCCTCAGCTTCCTGAGTAGCTGGGACTACAGGTACCCACCACCACCCAGCTAACTTTTCTATTTTTAGTCCAGACAGAGTCTTGCCCTTGCTCAGGCTGGTCTCAAACTCTTAAGTGCAGGGGATCCACCCTCTTCGCATCCCAGAGTGCTAGGATGGCAGGTGTGAGCCACGGCACCTGGGCTATATTGGTTTTTAATTTCTATCTACTTGTTAATGTGGCATTCTGTAACCATTGTTTTTCAGAATCCTTTAAAATGTACAGTTTTAAAGTCTTGATTCTCAGCCATAATTCATAACATGTTGTTGTGTCTCCGTTACTTCCCAAGTATGACTGTTACTGCTTTCTGCATAGATACTGTCGCTCCCCGCTCAGTAGATATCTCCAGGAAATCCAATACCCACAGTTTTCTCCAGGAAATCAAAGAGCCTTGGCTATTATATATCTCAGGTGAAATATAACAGTGAAGACTGTGCCTGACTCTTTCCCCACTTTCTCTGTAGAATATGAGGGAATTCTTGGGAACCCTCCCTATCTATCAAATAGATAGATATTTATTGGTTGAGTTGGTCTGGGCCAACTCACCCCAGACCTTGGTCCCAGCCCCACCCCTACACCTTCGTTTTCTTAAAATATGTTATGACTTAAGGAAAATAACATATTCTGGTTATATCTTACTTTAGTATTTCTCAAAAGTATGTTAAAGTAAGCAGGCTAATATTGTTCTCCTTCTAGTCAAGGGTATTTAACAGATCTCAAAACATTGTGGCCCAAAAGAACATCAAAATTTGTATGATAGGGAGGGACCCTCCCTCCCTATCTAAAACCCAAGAGAAAGTTTTGAAGGCTTTCAAAGGGAGTTCACGTCTATACTCAGTACTGACTGAATGGGGAGAAGGCATGAATAGGGTGCAGGGAGAAAGCAGTGGCAGATACCATGAATGCAGAGTTAGAGAACAAACACGTCCCTTTGGGGTTAAAGTTCTTATGCTTTCCTACGTATTGTTAGAGAATTTCTTTGCCCTGTGAATTTTTGGTATAGAAAAATTTGAATTTCGAAAACAAATCTACTACATTTCTGTTTATTTGCATTATATGCTGGGTAAATAATTAATCAGATTTCTCCTTTTGATCCCAATCTTCTTCTTTTAAGAAATAAATTCAAAGAAGTAAAAACTAACAGGAACTCTGGGCAATTACACAAACTTTGGTTGCAAATTTGTTTATCTACCTGCTATTGCCACCACTCTGGTGCAGAGAACACATTTCTTTCTCAACTGGTAAACTAGTCAACAAAAAGTCAGGGAACTTTCTCCACCTGTTATTAACTTGCTCAATTTCCTACCCATACATCCCTCCCTTATGCCTGTACCCTCTTGATCCAGACCCACCACTTTAATCACTCTGCTCTCTCAAGCACCGAGATTTATGCTGCCTCTGTCGTGAGATCTGAACAGCTCTAGACTGTCACTAAGAGAGTGGCCAACAAGGGAGCCTTAACATTAGGTCTGTCTGTCATCTCATACCTTTGGGTGGGCACCCAGAGTTCAAAGGTGCTACTGCACTAAGCCTTTGCCTCGGACCCTGGTTGTGCTGCTACACTAAGCCTTTGCTTTGGACCCTGGTTGTACCATGTACCTTAAGCGCTTACCTTCACCATCTGCCCACCTTTAGTGTTTCTGTACCTTACTCACACCAGTGTCCATACTCATTCCCCATCTCTGTGCACGTCACCTGAGCAGTCACTGAATCCATCCCGGAGCTAGAGCCCTGCCACTGGCCACCGATTCTCTGATGCTAAGAACTTAGAAGCCATGCTCTGCCCACTTGGATGTCTGCCCACTGCCCATGGCAAGATGTCCTCTCTAGTTCCCACTGTTCCCTGACCTGCAAGGTTGCCAACTCACCCCAGACCTTGGTCCCAGCCCCACCCCTTCGTTTTCTTAAAATATGTTATGACTTAAGGAGAATAACATATTCTGGTTATATCTTACTTTAGTATTTCTCAAAAGTATGTTAAAGTAAGCAGGCTAATATTGTTCTCCTTCTAGTCAAGGGTATTTAACAGATCTCAAAACA
>CAUYTI010149504.1:0-26272 GCA_963575145.1 Galago senegalensis | reverse complement strand
GCCAAACAACAATGATGGCTGCAACCAAAAAATGGCCAGGCGTTGTGGCGGGCGCCTGTAGTCCCAGCTACTTGGGAGGCTGAGGCAGGAGACTCGCTTGAACCCAGGAGTTGGAGGTTGCTGTGAGCATGATGCCATGGCACACTACCCAGGGGGATAGCTTGAGGCTCCGTCTCAAAAAAAAAAAAAAAAAAGATGGGCCTTTGTGTTTGTCCCTTAATACGGGAGAGTGGTTACCTTCTGTTCTCTCCCTTTTTTCTTTTTTAGCGAAGGAGGAAGAAAGTGAGACTTAATTGGTTAAGTGAGGTCTGGTCTTTGGCCTGACCTTTGGCTGGAAAGCTTATGAGTTTTATTTTCTGTCCTTCTGTCTACTTGGAAAGGCCCTGGTGAATGCCTGTTACTTCTCACTCTGCTTACCCAACCCTGACATTCTGAGATGGCCAACACCTGTCTCCTCCCTCAGGTCACTACTATGTGCCGCTTCTGAGAGCAGAAGACACTTCTTCTCCGGTCATCGGGGAGCTGTGGTCCTCAGACCAGGGGGCTGAGTCCTCTCCTGGTGGCCGCTATGGAGGCAGCCCCAGAGATCCTGTGCTGACCCTGAGAGCCTTCGCAGGGCCCTTGAGTCCATCCAAAGTAAGCTGCTAAGCTGCATTCCTCTGGAATCAGTGCCTGGTTGTGCCCACCCCATCTTGGGAGTTCCAGCCTATTGCTTTGTGCTTGGGCTTAGAAACCAGGCCCCATAGAACCTAAGGTTATCCTTTTCTGAAAGCATCTTCCAGTGAGTTGGTGTTGGGCTTCAGGATGTTTGCCAGAGAAACACGCATTCCTTACATGTTGTTTGTTTGCCAGCGTGCATTCTGAGTAGCCTACCCTTCTCAGGGTAGCAAAGTTGCTTGCTTAGGCCTCTGCTGTGCCTGGGCCATTCCCTGTTCTTCCCATCCACATCACCTCACTAGTCTAGCAAGGATGTCCACCATGATCAGGAAATTTCCATCAATACATCCACCTTCTGGACAGAGTTTGTGGAGGCTGTAGGTCCTGCTCACTTCCCTGAATGCTTTGCGTCACTCCCTCTCCTGGTGCCCCTTCCTTTGTATCTAGACCTCAGCCCCTTTGAGCTCCACTTATATCCCTGATGTTCAGATAAATCATTGGTGGTGGTATTGCTGGGTCAAAGGGTTATGTACCTTTTTACATTTGACAGTTCTTTCTCTATTTAAAATATTTCATGCACTGATGTGTATATAATTTCAAATACTCAAAACTTTCTAGAAGAGTTCTTGTCTGCAAGTATAAAAGTGTCTCCAGTGGGGTGCCTGTGGCTCAAAGGAGTAGGTCACTGGCCCCATATGCCAGAGGTGGCGGGTTCAAACTCAGCCCTGGCCAAAAACTGCAAAAAAAAAGTGAAAGTATCTCCAAAATGAGGTAGTGTCAGGATTAGATCAGCTTCATAAAACTTTAGTAAGAGTGACTCAAAAAGATAAATGTTTATTTTCTTCTCTTATGGGAAGAATGTTATATGTGCTATCAGAGGTGGTAGCTCCAAGACACCTGTTGTCCTCAGGGCAAGACCTTATGCTTGGGCCCTCCTGGTCCAGATGTGACCTTCATAGCCCCTAGACTGGGCCACAGGGAAGAAGACTGCCCCTCCCTCACAGAGCAGAAACTACCTAAGCTGTGAGTGCAGTCATGCAGCCACTTTTGTTTTATTCTTTGCTTTTTTTTTGAGACAGCCTTTGTCTCAAAGGCTTTGTCACCCTTGGTAGAGTGCTGTGGCGTCATAGCTCACAGCAACCTCAGACTCTTGGGCTCAAGGGATTCTTTTGCCTCAGCCTCCCGAGTAGCTGGGACTGCAGGCACCCGCCACAATGCCCAGATATTTTTTAGAGATGAGGTCTCACTCTGGCTCAGGCTAGTCTTGAACCTGTGAGCTCAGGCATTCCACCTCCTTCGGCCTCCCAGAGTGCTGGGATTATTGGCATAAACCATCTCCCCTGGCCTTGCTACTCTCAGTTTTAAGACAGGTGGGGGCCCATGGTTCTGTGAACAGAGGGGCTGGGGGAAAGAAGTTGAGAGGCAGATTCTGCAATGCTGCTGGTTCTTTGAATCTCCCCAGGTGAGTAGCATGATGCATGTATTTTTCTTTTTTTCTTTTTTTTTAGAGACAGGGTCTTGCTCTGTCTCTGTGGCTAGAGGGCAGTGGTGTCATCACAGCTCGCTGCAGCCTCAAACTCCTGGGCTCAAGTAATCCTGCTTTACCCTCCTGTGCAGCTGGGATTACAGGTGCTGCTACCAAGCCTATTTTTTTTTATGTTTTTTAGAGAATAGAAGGTCTCACTATATTACCAGGCTGGTCTCAAACTCCTGGCTTCAACTAATCCTCCTGCCTTAGTCCCCCAAAGTGTTAGGATTACAGGCATGAGTCACCACACCTAGCCATGGCATCTCTTAATATATTTTTTTCTTCATAGGCAGAAGATTTTCGCAAACTCTGGAAAACTCCACCTCGAGAGAAAGCAAGCTTCTTTCACAATGTCAGGAAATCTGACCCGGAGAGAGGCTTTGAGAGAGTGGGAAGGTAGTGAAAGGATCATCACGTGGAGTCTCAGTGTATTGGGTGTTTGTATGTTGATGGGTGATGGACAGTCTAATCACAGCTGCCTTCACAGTCTTAGTTCCCAGGAAATGTTTACCAACAGCTCTTCTTGAAGGTGTAATTTCTCACAAGCTTTGTACATGCTGCACTTTGTGTTGCAGAATTAGAACAGTTCCTTCCTACACCTTAAGTAGTTCTGCAACATGTTTCTAAGGGATCTTAGTGTTTTGTATTAGTATAAGGTGCTATATGAATGGATGTTTCCATGGTACAAAAGGAAATGCTACTCCTCCTCTATTTAAAACCCAAGACATAGGTGTGGCTAGAAACTTGTAAATTTTTTTTTTGAGTCCCTAAAAAGAATGTGTACAAGACAAAGTTGAATTATGTTGTAATCAAATAAAGGACCTCTAAATTTTCATGTGCCTTGCCCAAACTGGAATCATTAGTAACCTCATGGAGTTGTTCATGATCATGGAAAAGTATGTCTATTAGTGGAGTTTCGCTGATTGAGCATTTTCTGATAAAGCTTTTTGGTTGGAGGGAGGCTGTGGTTGGGCTGAGGGCTCCTTCCAGTGACTGGTTCACTCTGGTATATAACAGAGCTCCTCACTGAGCACTGCTGGGTCTTGCTTGCCCTGTTACGAAGAGTACTATTTTAGAACATGCAAAATATTATTTTAGCCCCAAATTTGGGATAAAATAAAATTGTAACCAAGATTGGAGACATTGTTTTGGCACTGGAGCATTAGTGCCTATTTTCTGTATGGTCAGTTTTGTGAGTATTTTTTCTGGTTTTTCACCTGGTTAATTGTGTTTTATTTCTTGCAGGGAGCTAGCTCATGAGCTGGGGTATCCCTGGGTTGAATACTGGGAATTTCTGGGCTGTTTTGTTGATCTGTCTTCCCAGGAGGGCCTACAAAAACTAGAAGAATATCTCACTCAGCAGGAAATGGGCAAAAAGCCTCAAGAAGAAACAGGGGAAAAGGACGCATGCTGCAGAGACAGAGTCCCCAACTCTGGTATGGTATCTAGGGATGTGTGCATAGGTGTTATCTACGTGAGAAGTACAGCATCACTCAAGCAGTTTTGCTATTTGTGGTTGTGTTTGCCTTACTGAAAGTTGAGTAAAGCTTCATTCTGTGCTGTTTTCCAAAACTTATAAAGCTGAACTCCACTGGCTGAGACTCTATAATATTTAAGATCTGGCATATTTTCAGGGAAAGAACAAGGAGGACCACATACCAGAGTACTGGTGTATATTTATCAGAAACCAGGGAGCAAAGGGCTTCAAAAGCACAAAAGCAGTGAATAGAATGATTTGGTTAATTTGACTATACAAAACTTAAAAGTAACTCCTAAGAACATTGGTAATAATATTAAAAAGTAAATACAAAGGTGGAGCGGCACCTGTGGCTCAGTGAGTAGGGCACCGGCCCCATATACCAAGGGTGGCGGGTTCAAACCCGGCCCCGGCCAAACTGCAACCAAAAAATAGTCGGGCATTGTGGCAGGTGCCTATAGTCCTAGCTACTTGGGAGGCTGAGGCAAGAGAATTGCTTAAGCTCAGGAGTTGGAGGTTGCTGTGAGCTGTGTGACTCCACGGCACTCTACCAAGGGCAACAAAATGAAACTCTGCCTCAAAAAAAAAAAAAGTAAATACAAAGGGTAAGAAAAAAAGATAGAAATATCCCAAAAATGTAATGGGCAAAGGAAATTGTCCAAAGGAAATAAGTGTGTATCTCACTTATAATAAAATAAATACACCTTTAAAATGCAGTAAAATACCTCTGTGAAATACTAGATCCTGAAGGAGCTTTATTCTGCTTGCTCTTTTCCAAGGAGTAATGCAGTGATTTTCTATTTTGAAATTTGATGAGGAAGTTTTGATTTTATTATTGCTTTATTGATATATTATTGGGTCATAGGAATTTAGAAATATACTTGAGTGGGACAGACCATTTCATGGTTGCTGTTGTTCACACCACTCTGTTCCCACAGGCAGTGGGAAGACGTGCAGCAATTCCATCTCTGTGGGGGCATTTCTAGATGAGGATGACAGAAGCTTGGAAGAAATTAAAAATCAGCAAAATATAGCTCGAAATATGATCCAGCCCACAATCAGTGCTTCCAGAAACCCAGAATGCAACAGTCTCCTCTTGGAACAGAAGGCAGACCTGATAGAAGCCTCAGAACTGGACAGTCCCCATAGTAGCAGAAACGGGTTTTATAATCCTCTGAGTCACAGCCAGATGCTGAGTGGGAAGAGACCAAAGGGCCTTAGTGAGGAGGAAGGCCGTCTTTCATCTGTCTCTGGTTTGAGTGTTGAGTTTGATAAACTGAATTTGCAAAATCTAGGAAGTAGCTTATCCAAGGCACCAAATAAAAATATTACGGAAACTAAAGCTAAGAAGATCCTGACTTCAAGAATGGACACAGTAGAAAATACCTTGTTAGCACCTCCTTCTGCTACAGACCAACTTGGAAATAACCAAAGGCAGACAGAAAGTGAAATGTCTGCCAGAATTGCTAAAATGTCCTTGGGTCCTAGCAGCCCTGGGCACAAGGCCCAGGTCAGATGTGGTCCTGAGTCTCCTGCTTCCATCCGCAACATTAGGGAACCTGCCAAGAGGCTCTTCCTTTTTGGGTAGGTGTATTCTGCTATGTGCACACATATGGCACTGTTTCTAGTTCCTTTTAAGCCTTTTCTTTTCCCACAATTTGATATGATGTTCACTTTTAGTTCCCATATCTCTATCTTGAGTGTGTGGCTTCTGAATGCCTTTTCAAGGTTATCTTCCAGTCAGACTGTGTCTCATTCTAATGTCTGCTGTTAACTTGTTAAGGAAGTAAATGCCACCAGATTGGATCTATTCTGAGAACTTCATTTGTTTTTAAAAGAAATAGCATCTTGGGGACCGTTTTAATTTTCAGCTGACAAAAGTACCCAGCCTCCTGGTGTGGAGTACTCTCCGAAAGTGGAAATATGCAAAAACATTTTATTTAGTATTTTTAGAGACACAGGGTCTTGCTCTGTTGCCCAGGCTAGATTGCAGTGGTTTCATAGTTCACTGCAACCTCAAACTCCTGTGCTCCAGTGATCCTCCTGCCTCAGCCTCCCAAGTTTCTAGGACTATAGGCACCTGCCATTATCCCTGGCTGATTTTTCTATTTTTTTGTAGAGACTGTTTTTGGGGGGCGGTTGTGGGGGACAGTCTTACTATGTCACCCCTGATAGAATGCCATGGCGTCACGGCTCACAGCAACTTCAAACTCTTGGGCTTAAACAATTTTCTTGCCTCAGCATCCCAAGTAGCTGGGACCACAGGCACCCGCCATAACGCCTGGCTGGTTTTTTGGTGCAGTTGTTGTTTAGCTGGCCCAGGCTGGATTTGAACCCGCCAGCCTCCATGTATGTGGCTGGTGCCATAACCACTGTGCTACAGTGCCAACCCAAGACTAACTTGCTATATGCCCAGGCTGGTCTCAAACCCTTTTTTTTTTTTTTTGAGACAGAGCCTCAAGCTGTCCCCTTGGGTAGAGTGTCGTGGCATCATAGCTCACAGAAACCTCCAGCTGCTGGGCTCAAGCTAGTCTCCTGCCTCCGCCTCCCAAGTAGCTGGGACCACAGGCACCCACCATAATGCCTGGCTATTTTTTTTTTTTTTGGTTGCAGCCATCATTGTTGTTTGGTGGGCCTGGGCTGGATTCAAACCTGCCACCTTAGGTATATGTAGCTGGCGCCTTAGCCACTTGAGCCACAGGCACCAAGCTTGTTCTCAAACTCTTGGCCTCAAGCATTCCTTCTGCCTCTCTAAGTGCTAGAATTACCAGCTGGTCACCAGTCCCTAAACCATATTTTAATAGTAGGGTGGATCTTGCTACATAGAGGACCTAGGATGGCATTCTAGAGGCATCTTCTCCCTGCCCCTCCTACACTCTCCTTACTGGAGAGTGCACCCTCAGCCACCTCCCTGGATTTGGGAGACTCATCCCTCTGCACACTGGCCTGTGCATCTCTGGGAGTGGATACCCTAAGAGCCTGGTGATGGTTTGCTATATATGCTCAGGCCATTTGCTTCTTGCACATCATTTAATTTGTATGCATGTTCTTGAGTTAACACTGCAGTCATATTTTAGAAGTCTTCTTTTTAAAACAAAGTTTGTCTCTGCCCTTTTATTATGCATTTTAGAGAGGAGCCATCAAAACTAGATCGAGATGTCCTGGCAGCTCTTGAATATGCAGACATTGACCCTTGTCAGTACCCAGCTGTCCATAGATGGAAGAGCGCTGTCCTGTGCTACTCACCCTCAGACAGGCAGAGGTACGGTGGGACCCTGGAGAATCATCTGAGCCTGTGAGGGTAGCTGCTATAAGGTAGCTTCCGGAATGATCCAATTCCAGTTCACTTGAACATATTAGTGGCTCTTCTGTGACACTGGCTATTCCATTAGCAAGGCTTACATGTGTAGCTCCTCTGGCAGGGACTCTGCACACAAAGAACAGGTCTCCATTTGGGTGGGAAAGTGGAGTGGGTATGTCGCAGACAAAACTAGAGCAGCCAGAGCTCACTCAGGGTCACATGGGATTCTTGTGGAAAATCCTTAACAGTTTACATTTTCCAATGTCCGGGGTTCTGAGGTTCAGAGGTACCTCTCTCTGCGGGCTCTGTTCTCCCTGACTGTGCCTCTGGGCTAACAGACTTTCCTTGGTTTCCTTAGTTGGCCAAGTCCTGCATTAAAAGGGAAGTTCAAGTGCCAGCTGCCAGATCTTGGTTGCCCTCACAGCTGCAGTCCAGGAAGAAGTCCTGCTGGGAATAGCCCTGGAAGACCTGGCCACACCACCTGCTGCCCTGGCCTAGGCAGCCCTGGGCACTACAGCCCCGCCCGTGGGAGTCAACTTCGAAGGATGGCACGCTTGGCCGAGCTTGCTGCCCAGTAGGGTTGGTGCTCACTGCTAAGCTCTTGTTTTGCTTTCATTTTTAAAGAAAGGGTAATATGTTACAGCTAAAATTTCACAAAAGATTACATTCTGAATAACTTATTAATCTTTATTTGGAGAGTGTAAAAATTTTAGAAAATGCAAGTGTTCTATAACAAATTTAGGTTTCTGGTATTTTGGAAAAGGTTATAATGAAAGCAAACTCAGATACAGAGTTTTTGAAAAATGTCATTATAGTAATGGTACAGACTCTTTAAGTAGATTCCTAGGCTTGAAACTGTAACAGAAGAAAGGGTGTGGAGGCAGTTTACTGACAGGTGGTCATGTGCTTACTTAGGACCTCTGAGCAAATGCTCTGGCAGGAAAGATGTCCCACAGTGCCTGCACTTACCATAACTCGTTTTGTAAAACAAAATGAATTGTATGTCATCTTGGCTTTTCCTGGGGGTGCCTCCTAGACTTTTTGATACAGGATGATGCCAAAACCCCTCTTGGTCTGCCAGTTGACCCCTGTGGTTTAGATGAGGGAGAAGGTAGAGGGCAGGGAGTTGGTGAACCCACAGTATGTCTCAGACTTGCAGTGATGTTTACAATTTGGGTCATTAAAAACATCTAAATTATTGATCAGAAGATAAAAGTACCTTTTCTCATAGGTAAAATCTTTTAGCCTTTGGGAGTTATGCAAGTAGTCACACAAAATTCACCAGCAATAATGATAAGGTGTTTGTTTTTATTTTTCACCAGTATTTGAGTTTTCAGTCTACTTTATTTAGGTGATGTAATAATAAAATAATCTGTAAGTTGTACCCTAGTTTTGAACTTTATTATGAGGATTTGCTGGGCATAAATGATATGGCTGACTATATGACATGTATCCTTTATTATCCTTTATTTTAGAATTCATTTCAGTTGGGATTTTTTTTATGAAAGAGCATTGCATTACAGTGTGGAAACCAGAAATTTGAGTCCCATGTCAGTTCCTTGTAATGTTTATTGTAGCCTTTACACCCTGGAGAGTCTGTGCACAGTCTGTGGAGCAGGAAGCAAGTACAGCATTATGTGCTACCAAGATTCCCAAGAAGAATTAACCAATAACTGCTCATACGCAAGCAGTATTTTGTGAACATTTCCAGTGTTTAATCCAAAAGGAAAAACTACCAATGTTTTTGCTAACTTCAGTGCCTTTTGTAAATCATTTTTAATTTTCCTGAACTGCTTTTCAAAAATATACAGCGATACTATGTAGGCATAAGATTGCTTTTCATTTGTAAAAATTCTGAATTGAAACTTGTGTAAAAAAAAGTTTATTTCAGCCAAGCATGGTGGCAGGCATCTGTAGTCCCAGCTGCTTGGGAAGCTGAGGCAGGAAGATCACTTGAGCACAAAAGTTCAAGTCCAGTTTGTTTCTTTCAAGTGATAAGAGAGACAGGTTAGGAAAATAGAAATCAAGATTTAGATTTTACTATTCAAAACTATTACACAGGGTGTTTTCATTTGTTGTGTAGCATACAAAATCTAGATAGAATAATCAACAAATCCTATTCTAAAAAAATAGCATTTTTAAAAGGTGTCTTTGTTCTCAAAAGAAATTGGAATATGGATATTATATTCATACTGATGATCTGTTTTCTCTAGAATCTTAGCATATTGTCCTGTATATCGCTGTAAATACTCAAATCGAAATTAAAATGGTTATTTCTGCCCTAGTTTTGTAGACTGCTGCTATTTCCCAGTTTCAGACCTTCTTTATTTCTCCTCTGTATGAGGTGGTGTCAGTCCCCACAAATGCACTGTTACTTCTAAGCCTTCAGAAAGGTCTTTCACCTGTACCTGGCACTATGCCTTTTTTAGTAAAATCTGAAGTAGTATTTTGATGACATGGCATATTAATGTGAGCACTCAGATTTATTTTGTTTTTAGCTCCTTTCTTAAGCAAAGTTGTGAAAAACTTCTATCAGTTAAATGAGCACAAATTTAGTAGCTGCAGTTAGCATGGGAACATTTTTTTGTGAGTTAATAGTTGGCACCCAAAGTCTTCAGTTTGAAGGATATGATGCCCCTTACATATTGTACTTGGTTATATTCCTTTCTCACCCATCTCAAAAGAAAATATTTTGGTGGGCCAGATGTGGCTCATTCCAGTAATCCTGAGAGGCTAAAGTGGGAGGATTGCGTGAGCTTAGGAGTTGAAGACAGCCTTAGCCAAGAGCAAGATCCTATCTGTATAAAAAATAGAAAAAAAAATCAGCCAGGAATGGGGTTATGCACCTGTAGACCCAGCTACTTAGGAGGCTAAGGCAGTAATATTGCTTGAGCATGAGTTTGAGGTTGCTGTGAGGTAGGCTGAAGGCACAGCACTCTAGTTTGGGCAACAGAGTAAGACTTTGTCTCAAAAAAAAAAAAAAGGTTCCATTTTAAGGAAAATCTATGTTATAACTCTTCTGTGTTCTTAGAACACAACAAATGAAACATTGAGTATCTGCATAACTGTGAAAGTCTAAAGTCTAATATCACATCCCTGACTTCAAATTTAACTTAAGCAGCACAAGAGTTTTAAGGTTTTTACAGAAGCATTTGAAGACTGCTGGGTCACTGGACGCTGGGCTTGGTGCCTGTGGCTCAAGTGGCTAAGGCGCCAGCCATATACACCTGAGCTGGCAGGTTCAAATCCAGCCCAGGCCCACCAAACAACGGCTGCAACCAAAAAATAGCTGGGCGTTGTGGCAAGTGCCTGTAGTCCCACCTACTGTAGGCGGAGCAGGAGACTCGCTTGAGCCCAGGAGTCGGAGGTTGCTGTGAGCTGTGATGCCACAACACTCTACCCAGGGCAACAGCTTGAGGCTCTGTCTCCAAAGAAAACAACACTGGCCAGGCACAGTGGCTCATGCCTGTAATCCCAATACATGGGAGGCTGAGGTAGGTAGATTGCCTTGGCTCACAGGTTCAAGACTAGCCTGAGCCAGAGTGAGATCTCATCTCCAAAAATAGCTGTATATTGTGGCAGGCACCTGTAGTTCCAGCTACTCGGGAGGCTGAGGCAAGAGAATCACTTAAGCCTAAGAGTTTGAGGTTGCTGTGAGCTATGATGTCCTGGCACTCTATTGAGGGCAACATAGTGAGAGTCTGTCTCAAAAAACAAAAAATATATATACTTTTCCTGAGGTCTTCCTCCAGCCTCTCCTTTAAATTGGCTAGTGTATCCAGATAGACTATAGGATGTTTCCAACAGGAGTTGGGTTCGCATTATGAACCCTACAGCTATGACATGGACAGGAAGGAACCCTGAGGTGGGAGAATCAGGGCCAGCTACTTTGTGGTTATTACCCATTACAATGCATTTTTATTTTATTTTATTTTTTATAGAGGCACAGTCTCACTTTATCACCCTTGGCAGAGTGCTGTGGCATCATAGCTCACAGCAACCTCTAACTCCTAGGCTTAGGCAATTCTCTTGCCTCAGCCTCCGGAGTAGCTGGGACTATAGGCGCCCCCCACAACACCCGGCTATTTTTTTGTTGCAGTTTGGCTGGGGCCAAGTTTGAACCCACTACCCTTGGTATATGCGGCCAGCGCCCTACCCACTAAGCCACAGGCGCCACCCTACAATGCATTTTGCTTTCCAGCAAACCACCTGCCAGCACTGCGCTATGTTACCTGGGTGTCCGTGGAACACATGGTCTGGCTTCTAAGCCCCAGGCTCCCACCTATTTAAGACCTCCGGTTACAGAAGAGCCAGGGTCCGGACTTAAAACTAAGGCTTGTTCTACAGTGCTATCCCAGTTTGCTAAGGTTCAGTATCAGGAACTAGGTTGCCCTTTACTGTCCTAGGAATCCATGGTTGTGATCTTGGGTTCCCTTCTCGTCTGAGGTCAAACATGAATGTGCCTATTATTTATCTGTTGGCATGGTCTCTGGCTTGTAAAAACTAATTCTAGAAAATGGTGCCTGGTTGCTGTGGCTGTGGTGTTTAGACAACCTTCTGTTAGGCTGTCCTGGCCAAGGCACGGAGAGGTCTCCAGGCTGGCCCAGTCCTCCAAAGATAGCTGGGTAGATACTGGCAAAGCCATAAGCCTATGGAACAGAACTTTTTGGTAATACCACTCCTGTTGTCACACTGCACATTTCCCTGTTTCTTTAAAAACAGTCACAATTAGTAGTTTTTAAAAACCAGTAAAATTTTATTATGTACTTATTTCCAAAGTAGACAAGAGAAATAGATCAAATATCCCAGTTCTCTTGATTGCAGAAAATGTTCATAACCACTTCATAGAAATTGAAACTGTTTTTCCTAAATTAACAGATATTTGAAATAGATACATCAGGTTTAAATATTTTAATCCATAAGCATTAAAGATTAACCAGAGGCAAACTAAGATTGAGCTGTCAGTCTGAGATAGTTAACTGAAATTGGACCCCCTACTGGGCTATAGCCTGCACCTCTCCTTGAGACCAGCACAAAGGCCAGGGAGCCTCATCTGTCCAAGTTCACCTGTGCACCTGGTAAGTCCCTGTGCCTGCAAGTCTTAATAAAGTAGGTGATCAGATGCGACAGTGTCAGGATCTATAACTTTGAAATGAGAAATAGGTCTTCAAAGCCAGAAGAACCCAGTTGAGGAAAATCTAATGGACAAATATTTATGTGACAAAGGGTTTTAAGAAATCAAAGAATGTACGAAGTGAAATGAGTTGTGAACAGACCCTCAGCGGCCCTCCTACCTGACAGGTTCCTGACAGGAGCCTGGGGGTTGTCCATAGTAAGGGGCTCAGTCAGGCTTCATTTATTCCCCAAAATAGGCCTAACTTCTGTTTTCACCTTAAAACCCACAGAGTTATCCTGGCAGATCACAGTATGGTAGAAAACCTTGCAAAGAAGTCAGGCCATCTGATCCAAATTTTTCCCTTCGTAGCCAGAAACACCCAAATTGCAGCATTTTAGATATTTCTGCTTTTCTGCTGGCCTCTTCCTCAGAAACAACACATAACTGCAACATGGCCTACACAGGGAAGACAGAAGGAACAGCTGGAGCCAGATCATGAGCTGAGGACGAGGATGGAGTCTTGGGGTCCCTCAGGACCGTGTGATCATGTCTGGAGGCATGAACCCCGTGTCCCCAAGGGTCCTGAGTGCCACTCGGCCATTGGGTCGGATTACCAGGTGGGTGATGCTGCCGTTGTTGAGGGAGAGACGGAGCCAACCTTCTGGAGGAAACTGCAGTGCTCTGGGATCAAGGAAGAGAAAGAACATGCTAAAGCAAGGGAGGCTTTGTTCCTTAAAATGGGCTGCAGCAGGGGATGCTCTGCTCCACGCTCAGACAGAGCCAGAGGCTGGGGGTCTCAGCGGAGCTGACAGCCTCCTGCACACACTTGGTGCTGGGCCCCACATTGGTTAAATCTTCTCTATCTTCAGGGGTTATCAGAGGAAAGAGCTGCCTGAGATCAATAGCAATTGATCTATCAAAGAATGGAACTGCCCCTTTGGCATGATTCCAACTCAAAATATGTACGTGAGTCAGATCCATAGTAGCTTCTCACAAATGTGTGTAACTTACCTTATGGTTTTCCTGTATAACAACAAGGGAGCAGGGAAACAGTGCAACAGACACGTTTCTGGAAATCTGTGGTGTTGCTTCCCAGAAGGGACCCATGGCTCCATGGCATTCTTCCTGCTCTTAAAAGTGCCATTTAGGCACAGTTAGTACTTGCTAAGCTCAGTGCTGCTCTAACCTCCCCATCACTGGCCACCCTGTGCCTTCATGCTGCCTCCACAGCAGGCAGGGTGCCCTTCTGAACTGAACAGCACAATGGGATGTCATGTGCCAATTGGTGACCACCTGGCTTTCCTCATTGCACTTTTATCTGATACAGGTGAGCTCTACTCCCAAATTTCCAATTATTTTTGGTACATTTTCAGCATTGGAGTCACTTCCTAGTGACTGTCATATAAATGCAGGAATCACGGGTACACAAAGGAGTAACTATGACAGCTTGAGACAAACACCATAGCTCTGAGATCATACCTCTCTCCCACCAACAGCCTGAGAATCCCAGCTCCCCACATCCTTGTGTTTCTGGGGCAATTGCCCTCTCAGACCACAGTGTTCCCAATCATCCCTGGGTTTCTTGCTAGGACTGACTATACATGAGATGCTAGAGGGAAAGCTACCACCTCCAATTCTAGGGACAGGCCCACAACAAATGCATGCAGAAACCCAGGTCCTGGCTCCAAATGGCATCACTGATCAGTTCTGACTTGTCCCGTTACTGCTAGCCTTTTCCTCATTAGAAAAGAAACCCTTAGCTGCTGAAGCCCAAACACTTCCCTACATCTATGGCAGAGGGTCAAATTCTGCATTTAGTGAGATAGAGATTTTTTGAAATACATAAATATGTAACTTGCCTTGCCACCCAGAGGCCTCTGCTATGGATGCAGCCCTGGTGTTCCTTGGAAAAGTGGCTAATTCCAGGACTGTGGCAGAGAAAATATATCCTGAGCCTGGAACTCCCTGTGGTGCCAGAGATACCTAGGAGCCCAAAGACCACGGGGCCCCCTTAAAGGGGCAACCTGTACAGCCCACAGAACAAAGTGGACATTGACACACTACTTTGCTCCAAGTCAATGACTGTTTCAGGTCAAGCACACCCTGACCAGTGCCCTACCTGCACACGATGTAGCGGATGACGTTGGCATGACAGATGAAGATTTCATAACTGTCTTCTTCCTGTTTAGCATCTGCGCGGTGTATGTAGTTCCGGAAGGCAGCCTCAATCCGAGCTCCATCTTCGTAATACTGCTGGGGGCATAGTTAGGAGTCGTCTGTGCAAGCACATGGGCAATACCACTATCAGGAGGACAGATCTGTGACTGCCTGGGTGGCCTGGGGACAGCAGGCATGTGGGCTGAGGGGGTTGTACTTACCACAGCTTCCGGCTTCCAGTGGGACACTGGTGGGTCCGGCTCAATGGGGGCACCCTCCCGCAGCAGGTCTGTGCTGACCTTGCAGACACCTGGGGAGAAGCAGTGGAGCCCAGGAACTGCTGTCACACATACAGCTGGCATCTCCACCGAGGAAGAGCCCCTAGGCAGCCGCATGCAGAGCACTCACCTGGTAGGTGTTTACCGATGATGTCAGTAGTCTCCACTGCGCGGGTCATGGAGGAGTGGACAATCCTGTCGAACTTCAATCCCAAGCTTGCAAGTCGGAGCCCAGTGAGTTCAGCCTGCTCACGACCTTGAGGCAAAACACACTTCAGAGTCGTGTGCCTGGATCTCTCCTTTATCTACACCTGAAGCCTAGCTAGGCACCAAGTACTATCCTCAGGTATCTGCCCCCATGGGGCTTGGGCCTAACTAGGGCCCAAGCATCCAACAGGTAAAAGCACCAGGCAACCTAGTTTTCAAACCCCACATCTGATCCCGTTAATAACAGTGACACACTTGATGACTGCTAGAATCATCACTATTTCTGGGTCTCCCACACCATTCTTTTTGTTGTTGTTGTTGTTGTTGTTGCAGTTCAGCCAGGGCCAGGTTCAAACCTGCCACCCTCAGTATATGGGGCTGGCACCCTACTCACTGAGCCACAGGTGCCGCCCTCTCACACCATTCTTACTCCACTGTGTGGCATGCTGGTAGTGTGAGATTACAGATGTCAATATGCAAAAACTGAGCATCTCAGTGTTACTGAGACTAGATGCAAGTACAAATGCATTTTGTCATGTTTTAGCAGCTATTGAAAACATCCTCAGCAAGTCAGTTTCCACTGGATGTGGTGACATCTATATACCTCCTTCACTTCCTACAATTGTGTCCAGGATGAAGCCAGAAGCAGCTCTTCAAGGGAGGGGCAGAGTTTGCTGGAACACAGGCCTGTAAACCCTTTGACCAAATATGTATATGAATGGGTAATATCCCATTCAAACATATTTTTTAAATTTTAAACACTATTTCACACTACCCTGCCATTTCTTTCTCTAGGAATGTCTCCTATAGACAGCCACATAGAGGCACGGATGAAGGTGGAAGGACATTCCCAGCAGCACTGGTAACTGCAGCAAGAACCAGTGACTGTGGGTCTGTTAGGGGACAACTGGGTCTTATCTCAACAGAACCTCATGGTGTGGATGCACTTTCAGCCTGAAAGTGCTGAATGGAAGGATCTTCAGCAGTCAAGCAAAATGTAGAGAGCACCAGGTATGCTGCTTTTAGGCACCCCAAGGGAGACTACAAAGTCTCTGCTAGAATTCACATTGAATTTGATGCCTATCACAGTAATTTTTAAAAGTTAAGGACATTTTTAAAAGCCTTTCTCCTATCCAAGTTCAGCTGACAATCACTGATAATGACAAGCTCAAGGAGCCCCAGCACCCCAAGAACCTGTAAGAAAGCTGACCCAGGGATTCATCTGGGATGCAGGCTCCCGCCAACATACCCAGTGGGGTCAGAATGCGGTCCTTTTCCAGAGAGCCATCCACATAGTACTGGGAATGTCTGATGAGGAAGATGTGCCGTGTGGCCTTGGCTTTGTAGTGGTCCAGCTTGGATGCCAGTTCTTCTTCTCCAGATTCCACATTCCTCTTCCGCAGATTGATCAGAGACAGTGGTTCCCGCCTAATGTTGAAATACAAATGATACGTCTTTGTGACCTCTGTTCCCAAGTCACCACTAAGTATTTCTAACAAGACGGTACTTCCAAATTGTCAGACTAATTGGCAAGAGCTCTGGGGAGAGGCCAGAGCCCTCAGCACTGCCCTAGAGTCCAGCTTCTCAGAACATACTCCACTTTGTATCCTGCAAAGTCAACGCTAGGCCTGTTTTGGGTAAGCAAAGCCTTTGTGTAACTTATGTGCTAGCAGGAAGTGGCAGACAATCAGTAAGAGAGAAAACAGACAACCCAGAGCATGATCCAAGGACATGGGGAACAAAATCTGGTAAAAGGATAGAGAAGTGGGAGGGAAGTATCCATAGGGTGGCCAGAACAGTCTGGCTAATTGGTGACATTTCACCAGACCACTAAACTGCATTGTCCAAGAGTAGCCATTAGCTACATGGCTATTTAAATAAAAAATAATTAAATACAATTAAGAGTTCCATTTCCTCAGTCACACTAAGCACATCTTAAATGCTCACTTGGGGTATGGCTATTGCACTGGACAGCAAGGAAGAAAACATTCCTATTATCGCAGAGACCTATTCCAGAGCTGCTGGAACATGAAGGAAGCCTATCTGGTGAGGAGAGGCTGAATCAGCTTCTGGTGGCTCACAGAGCTGAGGCTCGTAAGTTAAATGTGGGAACAACACAAGTTGAACCTACCAGAACTTGCTGAGCTGAGACAGTAGTGGAAGAGGAAGTTTTGGAAGGGTACAATGGTGCTCGCAAGGGTTATTTGGGCTGTGCTAATCTGGGGCACCTGTTGTACAGCACTGGCAGGTCTGGTAGAGCCAGAAAAAAACATTTGGGAGCTATAGGCACAGAGACGTATTTAACCAGTTTAACCAGATTTGGCTCTGGAATGTTCCAGCATGGACACGTGGCACACAGAAGTGCCCCCATTCTAGCACTTAACTGCAGTGGTTCATGCCTTCTGTCACCAGGCCTTCCTCAACCTAACAGGCTCAATTCTCTTCTTCCCAGCCACTATTCATAAATCTAAACATGACAAGCAAACACAGAACTTCAGCTTAAATACGATGACACTGGATTCAACTATTGGTTTTACTTCAAGCAAGTTTTTTAACCTCAGGAGTGAATTGGTTTCCTTAAACAGGCCTAAGAAATTCAGAATATTGTGCTGAGTTTTAAAAAAGAGAGTATGATTCCAATCTATCATGAGGAAAACATGAGACAAATACTGAGGAACCTTCCACAAAATACCTGACTAGGACTCCTCAAAACAGTCATCATCATCAAAACAAGGAAAGTATAAGAAACTGTCTTAGCCAAAAGTAGCCTGAGACATGAAGACTAATGTGGGATCCTGGAACAAAAAAATATTTAAAATATCTTTTAAAAAATCTCAACAAAGAAAAAAATAAAAATAAATTAAAAATCTCAACAAGGCATGAACTTTAGTTAGTAATGTATTAATACTGGGTCATTAGTTGTAACAAACACACCATGGTCAGTTTAACGTATTAATAAATTAGCTGTGGAATATAAAAGGAGTCTATTTAATCTTTGTGATTTTTCTGTAAATATAAAACTATTCGAAAGTTTATTTTTAAAATTAAGGGTTAAAAACAATGACTAATATGTGTACAACCCTGGTAGCAAGTATTAGTTCTGTGCTGCTTTTCTCACGCTCTCAAGGGCAGAAAGGACCGTCCCACAGTGACCACTTCCCTCCTCCGGAACTGCCCCATCCAATAGAAACAGAACGCCAGCAACAGAAGTAATTTAAAATTTTCTAGTAGTAACATTAAAAAAGTAAAGAGAAACAGGTGAAATTTCAACATCTCACTTTATTTAATCCAACATACCAAATATGCTATCATCTCAACACGTATTAAAAACCTACCCTGTTTTAAACATGTAATGAAACTAAAACCTCTCTCCCGCATTCACGCGCGCCATTTGCAAACGCGCTACCAAACCACCTGCGGGGGCCAAGCAACCCGAGGTACGATTCCAGTCGGGCCCATAGGCCACACAGCTCCGAGAGCCCCAGGCCCGGTCCCGCCCCACCCCGTGGAGCCGTCCCCCACCCCGGTCTCCGGCCACGCCCCGCGAGAACAGAGACCACCACTGGCAGAGGCGCACCTGTCCCAGTTGGGATCCCAGAGGCCGAGCCCCGAACGCGTGTCCCCCGCCCACGCCGGCAGCTCGGGCGAGCGCGGCTCCGCGTCCCCACCCGGGCGCTGCTTCCCCACCGCCACTGCCGAGAAGAGCACGGCAGCCGATCCCCCGGCCAGCCCGCAGGCCGCCAGCTGCAAAGCCTGCCGGAACGCCATGCTGCCAGTTCCCCCCGGCCTGCGCAGGCGCTCTCGCCCGGACGGCGCGCCGCGGGTTGCTTCCGGTGGACCAGGCGGAAGTCCCGCCTTCCCGGCTTCACGGTGCTTGAAAGCTCTCGGACCTCCGGGCTAAAGGTTTGAGAAAAGGTTGCCCTGCGGACCGGGTCGCGGGGTCCTCGAGGCCTCGTCTTCACTGAGACTTTACCTAGACGTCTGCGGAAGACCTCAGGGTCGGTTCATTTGCTCCTTCCAGGCCTGGCAGAGGCGGAAGCAGGGAGGGTGGACAACCTTGGAAGGCGAAGGGGAGGCGTGGAGCTGCTCGGAAGCCGGGCTGTGGGGAAGCGGTCCTGAGGCAGCAGTGAGGTGGCTGCAGTTTACAAATGAAGTGGAAGTGGGAGGCAAGATAGCGCGGGGCTTTTGACACTCTTGAAGTACAGTGTGGGTGCTCTGCCTTGGGGCTGCCTGGAGCAGTGGCCACCCGGGAAAGACAAGGCGGGCCCCTTTTAGTGCTGCCCCACCTTAATACTGTCCCGAGCAGCTGTCACACCTGGGGGAAGAACGATTTGGAAAGTAACCTGGAGTAACGATTTCCATGTTGTTAACTGTCAATCGAAGTGGTTCCAGGGTAAGGGCTGAACTACAAGGAGGTCCCCTCCCAGGCACAGAATGAGAGAGACCCCAGGGTCCTTTTTGTCGCGACAAAGGGGGCCTGTTCGTCGTCTATGGCGAGCATATCTTGCTATATAAACTCAACCTTTCTCCTCAGCAAACTGTTTTCACCTTTGCCTTGCTTTAGGTGGGTCTGGTCATTTTACCACCGTAAGCACACCAAAAACAGAGAAGGCAAACTGACCAGGGCCTTACAAGTAAGAACTTGGGACTTTAGGTGAGCTAGAAAACCTCTGAAAGTTTGTTTTTAAAACTTTTTATTGTGGTAGAGCATATGTTTACCATCTTAGCCATTTCACAGTGTGCAGTACACTGGCATTAGGTATATTCATGTAGTTGTGCAGCTGTCACCACCATGAATCTTCGGAACGTTTTTTTGTTCTCAAGCTGAAATATTTATTTTATCCATAAAAAAGACACCCCTACCAGTCTTCATCCACGGGCATTTTTATGATCCCTTCCTGTTCTGTGGCTTCTTTTGGTGCCCAAATTACATCATATTTCTTGCTGAAGTCCAGACAATTAAAAATAATTGACACATCTAGGGACATCAGACCAACAATGGCAAAACACAGTACCATGAAACAGAAAAATGAAGTGTTTGTCACAGAAGTGCTACAGGAGTGCAGCTTACAGGAAGCCACAGCTATGTTAACATTTCTTCCTGCCCCAAGTTCAAAAACAAGCTGGACAATCTCAAGGTGACTAAATTTTCCTGCCATGGAGTCATAGATGTCTCTTGGGTTTGTTTTCAAGATCTTCATATTCAACTCACACCTATTATCCTCTGGGAGGCTAAGGCAGATGGATTGCCTGAGCTGAGGAATGTGAGACCAGAGTGAGACCTGGGCTCTAAAAATAGCTGGATGTTATGGTAGGCACCTGTAGTACAGCTTACTCGGGAGGCTGAGGCAAGAGAATCACTTGCCTAGGAGTTTGAAGTTGCTGTGACACCATCACACCCTACCCAGGGCAACAATGTGAAACTTTCTCAAAAAAAAAAAAAAAAAAAGACTTCATATTCAGCTGGGTGCAGTAGCTCATGCTTATAATCCGAGCACTCTGGGAGGGTAAAGACAGGTAGGTGGAGTGTTTGAGCTCAGGAGTTCAAGACCAGCCTAAACAAGAGGAAGAACCATCTCTACTAAAAATGGGAAAACCAGCCAGGCAGTGAGCGTCAGGTGCTTGTTGTCCCAGCTATTTGGGAGGTTGAGGAAGGAGGATTGCTTGAGCCTAAGTGTTTGAGGTTGCTATGAGTTATTTTTTTTCATTATTATAATTTTTTTTAAGAGACAGAGTCCACTTTTTTGCCCTCAGTAGAGTACCATGGCATCACAGCTCACAGCAACTTGCAACTCTTGGGCCTAAGCAATTCTCTTGCCCCAGCCTACTGAGTAGCTGACACTTCAGGCACTTGCCACAACGCCAGCCTATTTTATTTTTGTTGATGTTGCAGTTTGGCTGGGGCTGGGTTTGAACCCACCATCCTCGGTGTATGGGGCCAGTGCCCTACTCACTGAGCAATAGGCGCCACCCTGTTGCTGTTGAGTTATGATGACGCCCTCACACTCTATCCAGGGTAACAGCGTGAGACTCTTATCTCAAAAAGGAAAACAAAAAAACCTTCATATTTAGATTTCTAAAGAATCATCTCTTATTGGTACCATTGCTTCACACTTTGGCTTCTGTAGTAGATTGCTTCTCAGACTCTTCCCAAAGCTCCTTTTTGAAGTCCTCTGGTAGGCACTAATTTATCTGTTTCATAGCTTCCTCTTGCCTCTCTTTTTCTTCTTTGGGGATATTATCTGCTGGTGCTATATCCCCAGCGATACATTCTGCCATATCATCAACCAGGATAAGCCATACACATTGGTCTTTGTTAAGGTGGTCATCTTTGTTCACCATATGGTACATCTTATCTGATAATGCTCTCTCGCTGCTTAACATTTACTCAGCCAGTCCGTGAGACCCTCTTGAGTTGTCACCAGTTGCAGTATCTGCAGCAGGGACCTGGCCCACAGCTGGAGGAAGCCAAGGCCTTGAAGCCACTGATCCACCAGAGAAAAGCAGGTGGAGTGGTGAAACTCCCCCTCCACCCCTTCCTCTTCTTTCTCCCCTTTCTCTCTTTTTCCAGTCACACAGTATTTGTGCATTCATGACCAGCTTATTTCATTTAACATAATGCCCTGAAAGTTATCCATGTTATAACATGTGTCAGAATGAGACAGAGCCTCAAGCTGTCGCCCTGGGTAGAGTGCCATGGCATCACAGCTCACAGCAACCTCCAACTCCGGGGTTCAAGCAAGTCTGCCTCCACCTCCCAAGTAGCTGGGATTACAGGCACCCACCACAACGCCCAGCTATTTTTTTTTTTTTTTGGTTGCAGCCATCATTGTTGTTTGGTGGGCCCCGGCTGGATTCAAACCCACCAGCTCAGGTGTACATGGCTGGTGCCTTAGCTGCTTGAGCCACAGGCACTGAGCCAGAATTTCCTGTTAAGGTGAATAATATTTTCATTGTATGGACAGACTACATTTTGTTGGAATGGATAATTATTCTCTCATTGTTGTACACTGGGTGATTTCTGCCTTTTGGCTATTGTGAATAAAGCTGCTGTGAACATAGGTGTGCAAATACCTTTCAAAACCATGCTTTCAATTCTTTGGGTCTGTACCCATAAGTGAGATTGCTGGACTATCTCTGTACATTTTTAAGTCAGGAAGTCACATGATCTGATTTATACGTTTTTACAAAATCAGGTTTTTTGAGACAGTTAACACTCCATCATCCTGGGTAGAGTGCCAGAGCATCACCTCACAGCAACCTCAAACTCCTGGGCTCAGGCGATCCTCTTGCCTCAGCCTCCCAAATAGCTGGGACTACAGGCACCCATCACAATGCCTGGCTTATTTTCCTATTTTTAGGAGAGAAGAGGTTTCACTCTTACTCAGGCTGGTCTTAAACTCCTGAACTCAAGCAATCCACCCACCTTGGCCTCCCAGAGAGCTAGGATTACAGGCATGAGGCACCACACCCAGCTTCTTTATGTCCTAAAGTTAAAAAAAAATCTTTGGCTCGGCGCCTATAGCTCAACCAGCTAAGGCAGCAGCCATGTACACCTAGGGTGGCGGGTTCGAATCCCCAGCCCGGACCCGCCAAACAGCAATGATGGCTGCAACCAAAAAACAGCCGGGCGTTGTGGTGGGCGCCTGTGGTCCCAGCTGCTTGGGAGGTGGAGGCAGGAGACTCGCTTGAGCCCAGGAGTTGGAGGTTGCTGTGAGCTGTAATGCCACGGCACTCTACCCAGGGGGACAGCTTGAGGCTCTGTCTCAAAAAAAAAATAAATAAATAAAAATAAAAAAAAATAAAAAAATAAAAAATAAATGAAAATTCAGCAGCCTGGTAAGGAAGAAAGAGGAAGTAAGCAGGGATTGTTAGCAGTCAGACGGATGAGGGGAGGTGATAGAGAAGCACACCAGAGGCTACCAGGAGGCTGGGATCTGAGAAGACTGCACAAGACATTCTGTGCAAAAGATACTTTCAAGAGACTTCTAAGACTTTGGATGTCTGAATAATACTTCGTGTTCTACGTATGCCACAGTATGCCACAGTTTGTTAATCCAAGAAAAGATGGAGACTTTACATCTTTTATATTTGCCTGGATGGAATTGAAACACATGCTTCTTAGTACTGTATCTCAAGAATGGAAAAGAAATATCCAACATACTCAATACTAATATAAAACCAATATATAAACAACTACACACCCATACGAATGATAAAAACACAAATATAGTTTAGCAAAAGAGACAGGAGAGGAAAGAGAAGGGAGTGGGGAGGAGGAAGGACTGTTGGTGGGAGGAAGGGAAGCAACTGGCAGGATCTCACCTAATGTGCACAATATGAGGGTGTTCAGCAGGCCCCTGGGTGTAGAGCCCCCTCAACTACAAGTGAAAACAATGTAGCCTAAACATTTGTACCTTCATGCTAATTTGAAATTAAAACAAAGAAATTTGGATGCCTAATCATATTCAACTTTTATGTTTTTTTTTCTCTTTTGAAATAATGAATATCTGCCTGATCTCCCCCCACTACACATCTACACACTCACCTAACTTCTATCCTTTCTGAAACCCACTTTGATTCTGAAGTATGTTAGAGAAAATAAAGGTCTAATCATTGAGCAAGGTCTACCAAGGTGCAATGTGATACAGTAGAAGGGACATTGCGCAGGTGGCAAGAAGAATCAGGGCTGAGAGTGACAAGCTAGTGGAAGCAGAAAGTCTGAGCCAGAAATGACTTGAAGACATAGACCTATTGGGACTCAGAAAACATTACCCCAAATCTGGCTCTTTGACATGACACAGACCTAAGCTCTCTCTGACCTACACCACCCTCCTGCCTCTCAATCATCTGTCTCTCCCAAAGCACAGGATGAAACCTGTTCTCTAAAGTTTCCTTATCTACTTAGAAACTAGACTTGCCAAAAAGGAGTGCAATAGCTTTTCCTGAAATTTCATTATTCAGAAACCATTAAAACTTATAGCACAGAGGAAGAGACTGAAAATTAAATACCACACCTCGAGTGAGACAAACGTGGTCCCAAACCACTGTCTGCTCTTCATCATATTCCTTTTCCAAAGAAAATTATTTACTAATCATCATCTAAGCATGAGACCTGTCTATTTCCCCCAAACATCATTTATTATCCTTCAAATTGCCACATGTCCCCCACCTCTTTTTCCCCCATGAAGAAAGAGTATGTAAGTAACTACCTCACGGGGTTATTGGGTAATTATTCTTCTGAGATTCTCCAATGCTATGCACATTAAAATATGTTTGTATGCTTTTTTTCCCTTTTATTAATCTGCCTATTGTCAGTTTATTTTAAGGGAACTTCTGAGGATGAAAGGGGAAGTTTTTCCTCTCCACCCTTACAGACCCTCCATCAAGAATCTTCAGGGGTATTTTCAGGGAAGTGTTAGATATCCCATGAGATCCAGATGAAGATGCAAGCAAATTGCAGCAAGGAAGATTTAGACTATATGATTTACAATGGGTTTGTGGGGAGGGGTCTTAAAAGTTCATAGTTGTCTGATTGTGACTCTCTAGGACTATGTTTTCATTTTTTCTGTCCTTTTCTTCACATGTGGTATACTTCAGTTTAACTTAGTATTTACCACTCAATGAATGCTCAGTATTAATTGACAACAATGATGAAGATGATGGTCATGGTGGCACCTGTGATGAAAGTGAGGCTAATACACCTAATCAAAGAAGAGCATTGCTATTGTTACAGACAAGACACCTTGCACAGTAAGGATTCCTACTTGGCATGTGATGTCATCTTCAACAGGTGGACATCATCACATGGGCCCTTATCTCCAACTTGCCTATCAAGACTGAAGGAAAAATATCATCTTAGTTTATGAATCACCCTTCTTTATAGAGGCCACTTTCTAGTGTTCAGGTCCAGATTAAAGGTGAGCGTTTTCTATTTACCCATAAAAAAACAACTCCACATTTTAATTTATTCATCTCCCATGTTCAAATTGAACATTTTATGGAAGTTTATATGTGACTTGTGGTTTACACTCGAATTGTGCTTATTTTGTATTTTCACTGTGAATAATGAATAATGTTTTTCTTTTAAGGAGGATCTATTATGTAATAAGGGGGAAAAGGAAAAGCTGGTAAATTCCTAAGACCCTCAGCACCCCAGAGGTTCTTAATCCAGAAAATTATTTACTAATCATGATCTAAGTATGAGGCCATTTCTTTCCCCTTATACTTCATTTATTATCCTTCAATAGTCATATCTTCCCCAAATCTTCCCCCACCCCATGAAAAAAGAGTATGTAAGTAACTGTACCTCACTAGGTTATTGGGTAATCATTCTTAATCCAGTGCCGGTGTTTCTTGGTTAGCTGTACCTTATAATGTTGCAAAACTAGGCATAAAATATATGCCAAAACTCATGATTGTGATAATAAACATCCATAGAGTTACTTTTAACACATGAAGTCAACAAGAAACAAAGTCTGTGACTAATTCTCTCACATATTTGGCTTAGAATTTCAGTATTTTGAGGCAGAAAATATGAACAATTGCCAAGTTGTGGCATGAAGAAAGACATGTGGCCATGTGCCACTTGGTGGTCATAAGGACTGGGTAGTAAAATTGAAAGAACTTTTCTTAAATCTCAGTTCTGTTGGGCTGTAGGACAGCCAGGTCTTAGCTAGCCAGTGAGTCAAATGGTACTTAAATCCCATTTGACATCTAATTTGCCGTTTCAAGAGTGAAACCTGTTTTGAACAAGTCTGGTTTTATTTTGACTTTTTCTGTGCCTGCAAACCTTTTACTGTAATTAGAAAGGAAAGTTCTAGCATGGGAGATATGAGGAGAGGTTGAAGTTGGCTGGCATCTGGACTCTTGTACACAGCTAGTTTAGGGTCTGTTGCAAAATATGGCCTGTTGTCTGAGTTGCTGGCTGGTTCTACTCTTTCAGAGTCCAGGGAAAGTAGCACATGGATTTGCTTTCTGCCAACTTGATCCTCTGAAAAGGTTTTTTTCAGTTGAGCTCTTTAGAACAATATCATATCAACAGTAATTCTAATTCCTAAAAACAAAAACCTAAACCAGAAAAAATTTATGAATATGACTGTTCATCCACAGAATTTATGTCAGAAATGGGGAAATTTGCACAAAGAGTAGGTGGGTAATGAAAGTTTTAAGAAAAGATGAAAGATGGATTTAGTTTATGATAGCTACTGGATTCACAATTCCATTATGAGATTATAACCACTGGGCTGGATGCCAAACTGTCAGAGAAAGCCAGCAATCAGTCCAGAAGCCCCAGACTTGGTTTGAAAGTCATAAGATCAGAAACAAGAAACTAAAAGTCATAAGATCAGAAACAAGAAACTAAATGTACTAGTTAAGAACTTGGGGCTCGGCGCCTATAGCTCAACCTGCTAAGGCGCCAGCCATGTACACCTAAGGTGGCGGGTTTGAATCCCCAGCCCGGACCTGCCAAACAACAATGACAGCTGCAACCAAAAAATAGCCGGGCGTTGTGGCCGGCGCCTGTGGTCCCAGCTACTTGGGAGGCAGA
>CAUYTI010149503.1:0-12471 GCA_963575145.1 Galago senegalensis | reverse complement strand
GTCCCCCTCAAATGGATTTTTTGAATTTCCGTCTCCCTGTGTTTTAAAAAATTCCCACTTGGAAACCGTGAATAGATTTGGCCATATACCAGCGGGAGCATTTCTCCCCCCCCCAAAAACGCTGCCCTTTTCCCCCCCCCCCCCCCCCCGAATATTTCTGGTGTGTCTCCTCCTTCATCTTATCAAACCCAGTTCTCATGGCGCAGATTCAATATCTAGAGTTGGGGGGTTTAAAAAATCCTCCAAGGGTAAAATTCCTTCTTCTTGTTGAAAGATGTTAAAATAGAAACCCAGAAATTTCCTGGGATAAAAGAAATGGAAAAAAAAAAGAAAGAAACGTTAGAAAGAAAAAGCAAGGAAAGGAAGGGAGGAGAAGCCACGAACAGGAAACGAATGCTGTGACAAAAACAGAGTAAAGTAGGATTGAGGGGGAATCAAAGCCTAAAGGGCAGGAAGAACAAGACCAGTGACGGTCAAGGTGGTATGGGGGTCGGGATCACGGAAGAACAAGACAAGCTGATAGGGGGGTCGGGGTCGGGATCAGGGAAGAATGGCAGCAGCGGGTGGGATGAGGAGGGGGAGGCGGGAATTAGCGGGTGGGATGAGGAGGGGGAGGCGGGAGGTCTTCGGGGCCCCGGGAGTCCACCCGTCCCCGGGGAAGGCCCCATTCCCGGGCTGAACGGGGTGCGTGGGGACAGCCGGAGAGGTCGTGGCCTCAGGAAGAATGGAGCGCAGCAGAGTTCCGCGGAGGGGCAGCCGGGGCGCCGGGGGCGCTCGGTGTAGATGGGGCACGGACAAGGCAGGCGACAGGCGGCGAGGCCACAGACGGCCGAGCAGCAGGAGGGCAGAGACAGGGGTGCGGGCCGGGGCAGAGGTGGTGACGGGGGCGCCGGGGCGGGCAGCGCTGGGACGGGGGTGCCGGGCGAGCCAAGGGGACGGAGACCCCCCGTGAAGAGAATCCGGAGCGCGGAGGGGATGATGGGGATGCCGGGGCTCAGAGAGTGACAGGGGCCAAGGGTTCCAAGCAGGGCGAGGGGGCGCGGGGCTGCCGGGCAGTCGTGGGGCGGGCGCGCCGCCCGCGCGCCGGGGGTCGCCACTCACCGGCTCCAGCGCGTCGTCCGTCCGTGCGTCCGCCCCCGGCCGCTGCAGGAGCGATCTGGCCCGGCAGCTCGGCGGCCCCGCCCGTGGCCGCGCACTTTCGGTTTCCCTTCCCGCAGACCCTGGGCGGGGCGAGGAGCCGGGCGGGCGGCCCGGAGGAGGTGGAGGACAAGGAGAGGGCGGGGGCTTCTGGGTGGCGACCCGGGGAGGCTGGGCCTAGGCTCGGCGGGTGTCTCCGCCCACCGGGCGGACGTGGCTCCCCCGCGCTGTGGTGTCGACGGGCTTGGCCGAGCGCGGCTGAGGGGACGGTACCGCGAGGGGCGAGGTAACTGCGCCCAAAGCCGCCGCAGGCCTCAGCCCGCCTCTGAGGAGGGGAAACCCGGCGAGCGGCTTGGTGCGTGTGAAGCGCGACATGGCGGCGAGGCCGACGAGCCTGGGTAGCCCACTGTGTACTGAGAATGGGGCGGGGCTAAACGCGGCGGGGACAGCCATGACAGCTCTTCGGGAAGCGCTGCTGGAGACTACACTTCCCAGGGGGCGCCGCGCGGCGTGGGCGGGAGCAGGGCGCCTCGGATTGAGTGCGCAGGCGCGAGAGCGTTCCCCTGGTTATATAAAGGAGGTGCCAGCCTGCTTCTTTCTTTCTTTCGCGTCTGCGGCGTTGTTTGGATCTGGGCTGTTACTGTGATGTCGTCCGGTACGGCAGGCCCCGCTTTGTGTGCGGTGAGTAGAAACTATTGTTTTCTATTCGAAATAGCTGGTCCTTCTTTATCTTTGTGCGGTCTTCTCTGTGGCCGACCCTACTCTTCTCCCTCACCGTGGCCTTTCGACTTTGACCTAAAATAGGCCTCAGGGCCGCGGGGGAGATGAGTTAGAGCTGGGAAAACCCGCGCCTTCTGCACGGGCCTGAGCAGACCTTGGCCGGTGTAAATGATGACTTCGCTTTTTTCCCCATCAGATCGACAATGCTGATGTCTTACAATACTTGCCAGTTATTTCTGATATACCGGCCTAAAATGCCCCAGCCCAGTTTTCTGACAGTGGGAAGGTGCTGGTTGATGCCTTTTTTTTGTTGTTGGTTCACAGGTTAGAGCCTGGTCCGTGTACAGACAGTATGTTGGAGCAGGGGTGAGCCGCTGGGCCTTAACCGGAACCACGTGCAGACACGTGCGCCCTTCCATCTCCTGACCTCTGCGGGTAAGCACTTGTCTCCGGGCCTGTTGTATGAAACCTCTTAACTAGACAAACGTGGAAAAAGCTTGAGCATTTAACTAATGTATTTTTAATTTTTTACAATTACCTGTTGCATTTAGATTTCTGGTGAAGAAAGTTTAAGAAATGGCTGAGCTGGGTGTATTGGCTCATGCCTGTAATCCCAGCATTATGGGAGGTTAAGGCAGGGGATTGCTTGAAGACTGTCACCCTAGGTAGAGCACAGTGTTATCATGGTAGTGTATTGCAGCCTTGACTTCCTGGGCTCAAGTGATCTTCCTGCCTTGGCCTCCTAGAATGCATGGATTACCGGTGTGAGCAACTGCACCCAGCCTTGGAAACAGTTCTGAGAGCTTGTCCCAGATTGTTGAGGTTTTTCTGTTAAGAACCTTCTGGTGCAGCTCAGTGCCTGTAGTACAGTGGTTACAGTGCCAGCCGCATAAACTGAGGCTAGCAGGTTTGAATCCGGCCTATGCCACCTAAAACAATTGCAACAAAAAATAGCTGGGTGTTGTGGCAGGCATCTGTAGTCCCCAGCTACTTGGGAGGCTGAGGCAAGAGAATTGCTTAAGCCCGAGAGGTTAGGGTTCCTGTGAGCTGTGACGCCGTGGCACTCTACCGAGGGTGACATAACAAGACTCTATCTCAAAAAAAATAATAAAGAACCTCCTGATGCTTGCTTAGGAACTATTACCACATCTCAGTTTCATAAGCACTAGCTATTAACTCTTGCTAGTTATACTATCATATGGCCTATACTCAAATAGAACATTAGCTCTGAAGGCAAGGAGGGGATGTTTTGGCTATTATGTCACTACCAACAACAGGATACAATGCACAGTTGCTCACATATTAAATGAATTTGCAGATAGTGAAGCTGGCATTATCTGCAGCTTATTACTTGCTAACGGTGTTCGAGGGTTCTCTGCTGGCATGTATGATGACTAAACTTTTCCCCTACAGATCAACCATGTTGATCTAACTTTTTCTAAGCCAGTTTGATATGCCAGCTTGAGCAGTTCCTCTGGCCCCCATTCCCTTGCATGTCTAGCTGATGGGAGTTTATCTCTGTTTTCCTTATAGGTTTGTGTTGGGCAGAAGGTAGACTTTGAATGAACCAAGATGAATCTGGCTGTGGGAAGTGACTGGTAAGTACCTACATCTTTCTCTCTCATCTGAAAAGGCAAGGATCTGCATAAGCGTCGTAGCTGCTTTATTTTTTATAAAATGCTGGGTCTCACTTTTTTTCAGGCTGAAGTCCGGTGGCCTCATCATAGCTCCTGTAGCCTCAAATTTCTGGGTTAAAGCTGTCCTCCCCCGCCTCAGCTTCCCTAATAACTGGAGTTGCAGGCATACGTCACCATTCCTGGTTTACTTTTCTTTTTCAGCGTGGGGTTGTCCCCTTTCTACATTGACTAAAAAGTTGGCCTTTGCAGCTGATGACATAACTTTTTTCCCCATCAGATCGACCTTGTTGATCTACACGGTTAGCCAGTTTTGTCTGATGCATTGGCCTCAGATAACGTCTTGTTTTCTTTCCTTTAGTTATTTAGTGAGGCTTGAGCTTGCTCTGTTGGCTTTTTTTCAGTATGCAGATAGTTTATTTTGGTCTTATCTGTTAACTTCCTACAGGTCGGAACTTCCTATGGCTCAGGGAGCTGTGTGATGCAGTATGCTGCTGATTAATAAGTAAGCAGTTTTCTTGTGTCCCTTGTAGTGTTTTACCTGCTATATAATAGGTGGTGTGTGTTTGTTTTGAGACAGTCTCTGCTCAGGTTAGAGTGCATTAGCCATCAGCCTAGTTCACAGAAACCTCAAACTCCTGGATTTATGTGATCCTCCTGCCTCAGTTTCCCAAGTGGCTGGGACTGTAGGCACCTGCCACAATGCCTGGCTAATTTTTTCCTTTTTTTGGAGAGAGTCTTAATGTGTCGCCCTCAGTAGAGTGCTGTGGCATCACAGCTCACAGCAACCTCTAACTTTTGCTTGGAGTTATTGTTTAGCAGGGCCAGGCCAGGCTCAAACACCCCCTAGCCTGGGTGTATATGGCTGGTTGCCCTACTCACTGAGCTACGGGTACCAAGCCCCAGCTAACTTTTTTAGTAGAGTCAGGATTCTCACCCTTAATCAGACTGGTCTTGAACTCAAGGGTGTTAGGATTACACCACTTCTGGCCTCAAAGTTGAGTCTGCAGGCGCCTGCCACAAAGCCTAGCTATTTTTTGGTTGTAGTTGTCATTGTTTAGCAGGCTCAGGTTGGATTTGAACCCACTAGCTCTGGTGTACGTGGCTTGTGCCCTTAGCAGCTGAGCTATAGGTGATGAGCCTCAATAGCTAGCTTTTGAGTTTCCCAGCTCTCTTGGTCTGGTACATGATTGTTCATCCACCTAGCGGATGGGAATGAATCCGTCTTATGCACGTGTACCAATATCTCAAACAAATAGTACGGCAGATTAGAATGAAGCACTGATTACAATGTACCTTTTTTATTTTAGTTTCTTAACTGGAATTGGAATACAAGAGAAGGCCTCTTGAAAGGAAGACTGACTGGACCCTTTGTTCTCCTGAAAGCAATGCATTCTGGCTGAAAGCAGTTCCAGAAGGTTTATTGTACATGCAGCTTGAGTTCAAAAGGCTGTACCCATTTCTTGAAGAAATCAATTATTAGATCTTGGTGAAATTTCTCATGTGGCAGCCTTCTTACCTTGAGTAAGAAAATAAAGTCTTTAAAGTCAAAATGATATTGTGTTTGACCAATGAAGGAAGGTAAATGTTTAACAGGGCTAAAAGGTAGCAATCAGGTGTCCGTGTGTTTCAGGTAGGTTATTTACTGGTTCCAGGGTTATCAATGTGAGAAACATAGTTTTTGAATTTCACCTCTGAAAGATGGGGCTCTGGATTTCTGGAAATGCTTCTGGTAATGGTCAGATGCTCTCACTGTAAAGGGTTGCATCTAATGTCATTTCTGAGATTAGGTGGTAAAATTCTGACTACTCATTCTTCTTGGTAGGCTGCCAGGTATAGCAAGGATTTGAGTTTTAAGCATATCTTTTCTATAGTGGAGGCAGATAACAGCAGTAAGTGATATAACATAGAGCTCTTTTAATCAAATGCATTTTCTTTAATGGCCCTTAATTTCCTGCTAATACATTCTGAGGGTTTTTTTTTTATTCTGGCCCAAGCTTAAAATTCCAGACTTGTATTGGGTTCTCAGCGTTCAATTTAGCATGGATCATGTCCATCCATAACCAAGTGCTAGTCTTCCATGTATTGGCAAAACTCGCAGCATAGTTGCCCAGGCCACAAACCTTGGAGTCATCCTTGACACTGCTTTTCATGGCTCATATCAAATAGAAAATCCTATTGGTTCTGTTTTTTTTTTTTTTTTTTTTGAGACAGCCTCACCCTAGTTCTAAGGTTATGGGTACAGGTGAGCTGCTGCACCTGGTTCTGAAACTCAACTCCCTCTTAAACCATCTTTGTTTGCTCTGACTTCCTTGGTCTAAGCCACCATCATCCAAACTTGGATTACTCTTGCCATTTCCCCATATAATCTGTTTTCCAAATGGAGCCAGAGTGATCTGTGTAAACTAAGGTTACGAAACTGTCCCTGCTTAGAACTCTGCAGTGTCTCCCCAGTTCACTTTAATAAAAATTCATATTAAGGCTTACATGATCTACCCCCTCTTTTGACACAGGTTCTCTCTAGTTCTGATCCTGCCTCAGCCTCCCAAGGGTGTTAAGATTGTAGGCATGGCCCACTATGTCTGGCCTGAACTTTATATTGTTAATAAAACATTCTTCCAACGTCTCTATGAAGCAGTATTGTCATTTAACGGTTGAAGGAATAGAGAGGTAACACGTATGAGGCTACACAGCTGGGAAGTGACAGCCAGCACTGAATTCTGCTAGTCTGGTTTTTTGCATTAGTAATCCTTGGTTTAATTACGTATTACCAAAGGTAGTCTAGTGGATACAGGAGGGAGCTAATTTGTGTCACTTGAAAAGTTAAAATGCTTTGCTGCACTTCTGCTGATGTCCACGTAGTTAATAAACACCACTGAGGTCCCAAATGCCTGCTGGACAAGGGTTCCGAGAAGCTCCCATGAGAATTTCCAGCATCATCCACATCTCTTGGTTTTGCTATTGCTGCTTCTCTGAGCTGCAGCAGCAGTGGTAGCATCCAGGGTTGAGACCCTTTGCCACCCATCTCCCCAGTTTCCCCTCTCACCACAGTCCAAACGTGTTTTATCTCATTCGTCCCTCTTAATCTTGGGATCTTTTGGGTAAATTCCCTCCATAAGCCTCATCAGTTTTCTCATCTGTCAAATTGGGTTCTTGGAGTGCTTGCCTTTTGCTGATAACTGTGTTAACTATTATTTATCTATGCCAGAAATGTTACTCCTTTTACAGGTAGGAAAACTGAGGCTCAGGGAGGGTTAGTGACAAAGCTGGGATTTGAGCCCTATCCTTGGGTTTAGTGCTCTATTGCCTTGCAAGGGCTTTTCAGACTCACCAGCTACATGGATGAAATCCCAAGCATTTATGGGGAGCTACAGGGATAAATAAGGGATCCATAGAGTTAGAGAGTTTCAGCCTAGAGGTGGAATCATCCTCACACCCCACTCATTTGCTGGGAACAAAGTTTGACATGTAGTTTAGAGCTTGGGCTTAGTTCTGGCCTCTGTTAGCAGTACTATCACCAGCTCTTAACTCTAACATTTCCTTCCTGGAGTTACTATAAAGATCAAATGGGGTAACATCCAAATGCTTAGGGTAGCTTTTGGCCACAGGGTTAAGTACTCCATTTGCAATAGCTATCTTTATACAGAGTAAAAAATGAACCAGCCATACGTGAGACAAAGGGCAAACCTCAAAGCATGCTGAGTGAGGAAACCCAGTCTCAAATGGTTACTTCCTGTGTGATAGTATTTGATTTACATTCTGGGAAAAGACAAAGCTGTAACAATGGGAAACATGGCAGTGGCCAGAAGTTGGGATGGGTGGAGTGTGCATGTGAAGGAATAGCCGAGGAATTCTGGTATCCTGGTTATGGTGGTGGTTGTTACATGAATTTAAACACATTAAAATTTACAGAACTGTATAGCAAAAGAAGTCAATTTTATTGTGTTGACAATTTTTTTTTTGTAGAGACAGTCTTGTTTTATTGCCCTCAATAGAGTGCTGTGATGTCACAGCTCACAGCAACCTCCAACTCCTGGGCTTAGGCAGTTCTCTTGCCCTAGCCTCCCAAGTAGCTGGGACTACAGGTGCCTACCACAACGCTTGACTATTTCTTTGTTGCAGTGCAGCTAGTGCTCTACCCACTGAGCCACAGGAGCCACCCGAATTGACTATTTTATTTTATTTTATTTTTTAGAGATTTCACTTTGTTGCCCTCAGCAGAGTGCTGTGGCATCACAGCTCACAGCAACCTCCAGTTCTTGGGATTAGGTGATTTTCTTGTCTCAGCCACCCGAGTAGCTAGGACTACAGGTGCCTACCACAAGACAATTATTTTTTCCGAATTGACAATTTTTTTGTTTAGATTGTCTTGCTCTGTCCCCCAGGCTACAGTGCAATGGAATCATAGCTCACTGTAACTTTGAACTTTGAGCTCAAGAGATCCTCCCGCCTCATCCTCCCAAGTAACTAGGACTATAGGTGCACACTACTGTGCTAATTTAAACTTTTTTTTCCTTTTTTTTGTAGAGACAGAGTCTCAATTGCTCTTGGTACAGTGCTATAGCGTCACAGCTCACAACAACCTCCAACTCCTGGGCTTAGGCAATTCTCTTGCCTCAGCTTCCTAAGTAGCTGGGACTACAACCACCCACCACAACGCCCAGCTATTTTTTTGTTGCAATTTGGTTGGGGTCAGGTTTAAACCTGCCACTCTTGATATATGGGGCCCGTGCCCTGCTCACTGAGCCACAGGCAACACTATTTTAAAATTTTTTGTAGAGATGAGGCCTCACTGTATTGCCTAGGCTGGTCTCCAACTCCTGGCTTCAAGTGATCCTCCCACATTGGTCTCTTAAACTGCTAGGATTACAATTGTGAGCTATTGCACTCTGCCTTATATGACCACTTTTTTTTTAAATTAAATCATAAACACATAGATCATGTATACATTAATGCATTTATGGGGTACAATGTGCTGATTTCATACAGAATTAGGAATGCTTACATCACATTGGTTAATATATACCTCATCTCAGGTTATTGTGTTAAGACATTTATACTCTATAATAGGTCCAACATGTACCCTTGCGTTATGCGCTAAAGGTGTGATCCCACCAATCACTCTCCCTCCCTGTATGACCATTTTTTAAATGTTAAAAATAAACGTGGCCTGTGGAACTTCTTGGGTTCAAATCCTGGCTCTGCTATGTATTAGCTACTGACTTTGGGCAGTGATTCTTTGTGAGTCTCAATTTCTTCATCTGAAAAATAGGGATATAATGATACCCACCTATGAGGGGTTATTTTAAGGAGGTAAATGAACACTTTTAGAACTCTGCCTGCCTGGAACATAGAAAGTTTCACAAATGTTTGCTGTGTTTAGTTTCTTTGAATCTTCCTTTTTCTTCTACATTTTACATGGCTCACTCTACTTGTGGCCACACAATTCCCAGGGAAGATAGGTAGATAGAACAGGGTCCCTCTGAGGACTCATGGCTCTAGCCTGTGTCTGCAGAGGGCACTGTGTGCACTGATTTCTCCAGCCCATTGAGACAGCCCTTCATCCTGGGCTGGGAAGGGGGGACGTCCAACTGGGCCTGGCAGGGATGTTGCAGATGGGCAAGCTTTTCAGATTCTACAGCCAGCACTTCCCAGGGCCACAGCAGCAGAGCCTGAAAGAATGCCGATTCCCCAGGCCTGAGATGTGGGCTGCTGACCGTGTGACCTCCAGACTCATGCCAAAATAGACCCCAAATGAATTTACCCACAATCTCTCCATCCTGACAACTCAGTAATCAGCTTTCATTTCTGTCCCTATTATGCTCTCATAATTGGGGAGCTACTGCCAGCAGGGTTGGAGCTTTCCATTTTAAGAAACCACAAATCCTTGAAATATAAGCAACCTATTCCTATTTTATACACTAAAGGAAACAACGCACATTGTGGGTCTCATATGGCCTGAAGCACACTGTTTGAGACCTGGTTTGAGCTGTGTCACTTTCAGCACTTCCTTTGTCATTCTACAGCAGGAATGTGGGATAAAACACAGGCGGCCCAGTTACCTCTGAATCTCAGATAAACAACAAATAAGTTTTTAGTATGTCCCAGGCAATATTGGGGACACAGTAAATATTTGTTTACTTCAAATTCTAATTGAACTGGATGTTGTGTTTTTCACTTGCTAAATATGGCAGCCCCATTTCCAGGTCATCTGGTTTGGGATGATGGATGGCATCTGTGCTTTAAGATGCAGCCTCCGTGGACCTCATACTTTCCCAGTAACTTCCATATTCTCTGTTGACTTGTGATTTTCCTCCATAATTGTCTGGGGGGAAATTGGGGCTTGTGGGGTTTCTCAATGGCTGGTTTCCAAACTGGCTTCAAAGCCCAGGTGAATGGAGTTGGCAGGGTCAGTGGCCAACCTGGCCAGTACTCTTATTCTAATGACTCCCTTTGTGGTCGTGATATTAATTAATCACAGGTCTGCTTAGAAGGTGGCAGAAACAGACCATCTTCAGCTTATTTATTTCTTATGTCTGTGGCTTTTTTAAAAAGAAAAACAGAAAACTGAATCCTGGCAGGATCCTTTGAACAAATGGTCTGTTGCTAAAATAGACAGGCCACACTATGTGGGTAGGAAGGGATGGGGACACAGTGGGCCAAGTGGGCGAGGACATTATCTTACCCTGATGTTGAAATGGCTGTGTGTGCAGAGTCTGGGCCTGGGATATCATTTTGGGCTCTGCCCAGACTGGTTTGGTGTTTTTAGACAGAGGAGCCACCTACTGAGTGTGGCAGTGTTTATCATGGTGCATGCTCAGCTGCCTCAGTCTCCCTTCTTGAGCTATACTGATGACACTTTCAACAATAATTGTCTTGAAACAATTTCCCACAAGGCTTCATGCTAGGTACTTTACATGTTTTATTTATTTATTTATTTATTTATTTGAGACAGAGTCTCACTATGTCACCATCCTCAGTAGAGTTGTGTGGCATCACAGCTCACAGCAACCTCAAACTCTTGGGCTTAAGCGATTCTCTCGCCTCAGGCTCCCAAATAGCTGGGACTACAGGCGCCTGCCACAACACCTGGCTATTTTTTTGTTGTTGTTGTAGTTGTTTTAGCTGGCCAGGGCCAGGTTTGATCCCACCACCCTCTGTGTATGTGGCTGGCACTATAATCACTGTGCTACAAGCGCCAAGCCTGAATTTTTTTTTTTTTTGAGACAGAGTCTCACTACGTCACTCTCTGTAGAGTGCTGTGCTGTGTCACAGCTCACAGCAACCTCAAACTCTTTGAGTTTAAATGATTCTCCTGCCTCAGGCTCCCCCGTAGCTGGGACTACAGGTGCCTGCCACAATGTCCAGCTATTTTTTGTCTGTAGTTGTCATTGTTGTTTGGCAGCCTGGGCTGGTCTCAAACCTGCCACCTCCGGTGTATGTGGATGGCACCCTAGCTGCTTGAGCTACAGATGCTGAGCCACTTTACCTGTTTTAAATAATTTATTTCTCACCTCAAGTGAGGAGGGAGGTAACATTATCTCAATGAAGTCATTAAGGGAGGTAACAGTATTTCAAATTTTGTTTTTTTGGAGACAGAGTCTCAAGCTATTGCCCTGGGTAGCGTGCTGTGACATCATAGCACACAGCAACCTTCAACTTGGGCTGAAGTGATCCTCTTGCCTCAGTTTTTCTATTTTTAGTAAAGATGGAGGACTTGCTTTTTGCACAGGTTGGTCTCCAACTCTAGAGCTCAAGCAATCCACTCACCTCGCCCTGCCAGAGTGCTAGGATTATAGGCGTGAGCCACCCCTCCCGGCCACATTATCTCAATTTTACAGATAAGGAGATAGACTGGGTGAGAGGAAGTGACTTGCCTCAGCCACCCAGTAAATGGCTCTGCTGATGTCTTCCTTTGGGTCTGCCATCCCCTCTCACCCTTGTCCCCTCTGTTCCATGCTTCTGGGGCATGGCCTGTGTCAACAGCCTCCTGCCCTTTGGCTTTTATTGGGTTCCCTTAGTGAACACACAATTCTGTAAGAAGATGGTGACAACAGAGTATAAGGTATGTGGCCTAATTAACATTAGTGTACCAACATTGATTCCCTACTCTTTTTTTTTTTGGTCAGAGCTGGATTTGAACTCGCCACCTCCGGCATATGGGGCCGGCACCCTACCCTTTTGAGCCACAGGCGCCGCCCTGGTTCCCTACTCTTACAATGTACTGCAGTTATATAAGACATCACTCTCACTCTGGGAGGAAGCTGGGTAGAGGGGATATGATACTCTGTGTACTATTTTTACAGTTCTCTGGAACCTATAATTATTTCAAAATGAAAAGTTGAAACAACTTTTTCATTATTACCAAAGCAGAATATCTGCATTGTATTAAGAAAAGCAGAGGAAAAATAAGAAAACATAACATTCACACAATTCAGACTCCACTGTTAAACCTTACTGTCTATTTTTCTAGATCTTTTCCTACGTGTTTAGATACACTACATCTATTTTTTACCAAAGTGGGATCATACTCTCAAGCTGTTTTGTAACTGCGCTCTCAGTTAACTTCCATTTTTTCACATCAACAAATTTTCCATTTGCCCCCCAAAGTCCTGTACAGCTGTCAGAGGACACGGGCCACATGAGGTCATTACGTAGGTCCTTCAGTTGTCTTCTCACACAGCGTCATCCTTTTTTTCCCTCTTTACCACACGAGCTTGCCCTGGAGAATGACAAGGATTCTGGATTCCTCTGGATTCACTTTGGTTACTCTGAGATACAGTTCCCACTGGACAGGCAAAGAAAACACTTAATTCTTTGCTACTCATTTTTCTTTTTTTTTTTGAGACAGAGCCTCAAGCTGTCCCCCTGGGTAGAGTGCCGTGGCATCATAGCTCACAGCAACCTCCAACTCCTGGGCTCAAGCGAGTCTCCTGCCTCTGCCTCCCAAGTAGCTGGGACCACAGGCGCCCGCCACAAC
>CAUYTI010149502.1:0-39603 GCA_963575145.1 Galago senegalensis | reverse complement strand
GCCTGTGGTCCCAGCTACTTGGGAGGCGGAGGCAGAAGACTCGCTTGAGCCCAGGAGTTGGAGGTTGCTGTGAGCTGTAATGCCACGGCACTCTACCCAGGGGGACAGCTTGAGGCTCTGTCTCAAAAAAAAAAAAAAAGATATGTGGGACTGGGCATAATGGCTCAGGCCCATAATCCTAGCACTCTAGGAGGCCAAGGCAGGAGGATCACTTGCTTAAGAGTTTGGGACCAGCCTGAGCAAGAGTGAGATCTCATCTCTACTAAAAATAGAAAAATTAGCTGAGTGTTATGGCACAACGCTTGTAGTCTCAGCTACTGGGAGGCTGAGACAGGAAGATCTCCTGAACTCCTGTCAGAAGTTGGAGGTTGCAGTGAGTTATGATGAGGCCACTGCACTTTAGCTGGAATAACAGAGTGAGACTCAAAAAAGAAAGATATATGGGTTGCATAAAATATTTTAGAGATAAACATACAATTAAGAAACAGCTTGCTAAATGGAAGGGTAGAGGTTCATCTGACAGATTAGAGGAGATACATCAAATTAAGTAGGGGCTGTAAGGGAAATCTCCCCGGGGGTGATGCCACTGGAGCTGAATCTTAAAGAATGAATCACGTGGCCACTTTGGAAAGATGTTCAAAGTAGGCGGACAGCAGGTGCAAGCCATCATTGTGGAAGGTCAAGGGGTGTCTGCAGGGAATTAGGCTCTTTGGTAGTTGGGGCATAGGATGCTATGTGGGAGGGGTGGAGTTGGGGAGAGAAGGCATTAGGTAAAGATGATGATGCCTTAGAACCCCAATCACAGAGAATGTTGAACATAATCATGAAGGTTACGGGATGTCAAAGGATTTTAAACAGAGAAGAAGCATATTACAAAAATATTTTGGTTAAGGGGCACAAAGGACAGACTACACTTGAGAAGAAAGATGGGAAGCAGGGCTTCGGCAGTGGTTTACACCGTGATATTTTAAAGAGCCCGTTCAGGTATATTTACCCATAATATCAGCCTGCTCCTATAAGTAGTCTATAATTAAGATTTTTAAGTTGAAGACTCCTTATTCTCTAATATCAGCACTTGAATCAAGGCATGCTATTTGTCATTCCTGGTAAATCACATTGTTCAGTGACTTCCCACCTGTTGAAGCAATGGCCTTCTTTGCTTCAGAGAAAAGGCAAACACCACTGAGATCAAAGGAATTATAGCTCCACTTTAAGTCTCAAACTGACTTGAAGTCCATGGTGAAGGTAATAATCTTGAAAACTGGGCTTTCTTGAGTGACAAAGATATTTTCTAAATTTTGAAACCACCTCTTTACATAAGAGTCAAAGCTTGGCTCATAGAGAAGGGAAGAACTTGGACAAGGGGAAATTTAAGGGAGAAAGAGAGAGAAGGCAAAAGATGAGATACAAATGTCTTGGCTTATCCTGTGGGGCAGCAGCTTCCCGGGAGAGATATAAGGAGCCCACTCTCATATTTTCAGAAACTTAAGAACACTGGGGGTTCCATATCAGAGGAAACCATAGGACACCCCATGAAGTCCCACACTGGACAGTGGCCCTGCATCTGCTGCCTAGGGTAGTGGCGGAGCGCTTTATTCAAGTGGAATTAGTGGCCCCAGGGGACCATAGTCTACATGCTGCATGTAGGACCCAAATGTACCTGTAGGGGGCTGTGAAAATGCTAAAAGAACTGGTAGACAGAAGCCTGGGCATCGAGAAGGAGAGGCCACAGGGCATAAGGGCCTTATGACTGAAGGCTGTAGCAGGGACCTTCATCTTCAGTAGTGACATCCAAAATTCCAGCAGGACTATTCACTCCAGGACATCACAGAGATGCCCACAGACCCTGCATGTGAGGGCCATCTAGTGGTAGGCAGGGAAGCCTGCAGGGGACCTACACCCAGGAGCCCAAGGAGGGGTTTCAGCCTTGAGAAGGAATGTGACTCTGAATCCACTATTTACCCTCAAGTGATAGTTTTATACTGAATGAGATGGAGTTAAATTTAATGAACAATCTTAGGTGTTTCCCCCAGCATGGGCAAAATGGGGGACGGTCTCCAGCAAAATGGCCTCAGAGAATATAAGTTTACAATTTGTAAACTTCTATCCAGCTTCATACATGTATGTGAGTATACAGAGGGTGCTCCCCCCAAACAATTTATACATATTTTAAGAAAGGAAAAAACTGTATTGAAATTGAAATACTCAGTGTATACTGACAACAAAAGGTGAACCCAAGTCCCAGCAAGCACCTCTTGTAATGGCAGGTGTCAAATGTCACTTGAGCACTACACATTTAATACGGATTATTTTTTCTTTTCTTAAAATGTGTACACACTACACACTACACACACACACTCACAAACTACTGAATTCCTTCCTTGACAGAAATTGCCATGTCAAAAAATATGTTCCAACACATCAGACAACAGAAAATCCTAGTGAAGACTGGCTTTCAAATGAAAAGGGTGAGGATTCCTCTATTTTATAGCATGGGGGAGGGAGACAACAGAGTGTAATCATTAAGACCAAGGAGCCAGACTTGCAGTTTTCAGATCCCAGGTCCACCACTGTGGCCCTGGACAAGTCATTTATCTCTGTGCTGTGCCTAAGTTCATTCATCAGTAAAATGGAAATAATAGAATATGAAATAAGCTGATATCTGGAAAGCACGTGGAATAGTGCCAGGCCACAAGTGGTGCCATGTAAGCGTTTAACAAAGTTTTCTTTCACAGCCTCAAACTCTGGAGAAAGAGAGAGAGAAGGCAAAAGATGAGATACAAACGACTCTGGAGAGTCTAGTGATGGAAGGCACAGGGCCCATGTGAGATAATAACTGTCAGCTTTTCGTTCTGTATCTGGGCAGGTTCTCTGGCTATTGTCATTCATTTCCTCTAAATCTCTGTCTGTACTATGGATATAAGATTCTTTTGTCTTTTCCTTACATCAAAGAACTGTGGAAATGAATGAGGAAGATGTCTGTGAAATTCTTTGAATTCCTTGAAGGAAAAGTATATTGTGAATAAAAGGTAATCTAGTTTCTGAAGCATATTTTCACAAAATTTTGCATATAACTATTGCATTTTGTTCATTTCTACCATTCTCCATTTATTTGTCAGCTATGAAATGGAAAAGAGAAGAGAATACCAATAAAAGATACAATGGTTTTGAAAGGTGTGTCATTTAAATCTCATAAAATTTAGAGCTAAGTGGCCTACAGTATGTATTTAATATGTTTGCTTGCCAGATTTTTTAAATACACTTCATCACAATGGCAGCATTTAACACATGAAAAAGAATTTCTCTTAGACCTGAATCTAGAAAACTAATCCGACATCTGTCTAAAAATAAAAATGGTTTCCTTCTTCTATGTTCTTTTCTCTATTTTTAAAAATTCATTTGCCTTTCCCAGATGTTAGCTGGGAAATACAAATCTTTTTTTTTTTTTAAGCCTAGGTAGAAGAACTCACGGATACGCAAAAGTGTTGATAACACCAAAGGTGCAAGTTACATCAAAATCTCACAGAATTCAAAATTTTCAGGATCTGTTACTGCCACTTCATTTTCCATTATTAAAATCACCATAGAAATCACAAGGTGTGTACCTGTGATAGTTTCTTCAATTAACAAACATCTAAAATGCAGAACTAATGGGGATGACATTTAGACTTTGAGGCAGAGCTAATTTAAGATTTTAAAAGGTTGGTCAGCTGTTGAATGCAGATGTTGTTTTTAATCTAGTGCTATGATCATTTCATCAAACAAGCATGTTTCCTAAAGTGGCAGGAAATTGGGGTTTTAAGATGCTTTTAGAAAGGGTAGTTCCTGTGATCCTCCTAGCTGTGTCCGCTCTTATGATCTAACCAGTAGTTTTCAAACCGAGTCATGACCCATTCGTAGGCCCTGAAAACAACTTATGAATCAAATTCAGCATTTAAAAAAATAGTAGATAACTAGCTGGGTGTTGTGGCACTCACCTATAATCCCAGTATTCCAGAGGCTAAGCCAAGAGGATCACTTGAGCCCAAGAGTTTGAGGTTGCGGTGAACTATGATGACACCACAGCACTCTACCCAGGGTGACAGATTGAGACTTTGTCTAAAAAAAAAGAGAGAGAGAAAATAGAAAACACAGTATCAGAGTAGTGCATTTTATGTTGACAGAGAAATTTTGTTTCAATTTGTTTGTGTGTGTGCCTGTGGGGTTATGATACAAAGTGCATTTTTAGGATGAGTTAAAAATATTTGAAAGCCACTGATTTAAGATTACTAGATGCAGATTTCCCAGCTGATATATACTGCTAATAGGAGAGGAAATGAGTATTAACCTAATGGGAAATAATTTTTTAATAAGTTTCATAGACCTTGCAATTATTCACCTCTAAACCAGTTGTCTATTTTAAGGAAATAATCCAAAATTCAGACAAAAACCTTTGTATAAAAATACTCACTGCACTGTTGTTCATTATATTATGACCCCAAACAGCTTAAATGCTCAATCACATTGCAACATTAGGTCAATTTTAGAACGTAAAGATCATCGAGTATGGCATCATCATTAAAAGCAATATTTTCAGAGGATTTATAGTGATATAGGAAATGATTATAATTTAAGTTTTTAAAAGGTTCCAAAATTGCTAACACTATAAACTCTTAACAATTGCCAAAATTAGAAGAAAAGTGCTAAAATAGTGGTTTTCTGAGTGGGGTTGAGATATGGGGCATTTTAAGGTTATTTTTCTATGTTTTCCAAGTTTTCTAGAGTACACATGTAACAGACATATCCATTGTCTAAGGGGAAAGAAGTGTTTCTATTCAAAAAGCAAAAGTTCCCTTCCTTAGGACAGTTAGGTACGTTCCCATCAGTCAGGCAACAGTGTTGTGGCTCATCACTACTTCTTTTGCAAGGATGCCACCTTGGTTGACTCTCTTGTTGGGCCAGAGAGAGTAAAATTTCCCATCTTGCAAATGCATTTGCACAGAAGAATGACTTTCACATTCTTCCTGGATAATTACCACAAAAGCAACGGAGTCTGAGTCAGGGTTTCAGGCCTCCCAGGCAGCAAGCCCCACAGGGGCTTTTCCCTCTTTCAAAGACAAGCGCTTTCATTTCTCAGGACCACTGTAATGAATTGCCACTAGCCTGGTGGCTTCAAACAACATCCGCTTATTATCTTACAGTTCCGGAGGTCCACACTCTGAAATGCATCTCACTGGGCTAAAATAAAGGTGTCAGCAGACCTGGGTTCCTGCTAGAGGCTCTAGAAGAGAATCTGTTTCTTTACCTTTTCTAGTTTTAAGAAACTGCCTGTGTTCTTTGTCTTGTGGTCTCTCCCTCTCTCTTCAAGGCCAGCATGTAACATCTTCAAGTCCTGCTCTGCTTCCACCTCACATCCCTTTCTCAGACTCTGCCCTTCCTGCCCCCTTCTTAATAAGGACCCTTGTGATTGAGTACATTGGGCCTGCCTGGATAATCCAGGACAACTATCCATCTCCATATCCTTAACTTAATGACGCCTGCAAAGTCTCTTTGGCTAGGTATGGCAAAATATTCACCATAGGTTCTGGGGATAGGACATGGAAATCTTTGTGGAGGGGACATATTATTCTGTTTACCACAGCCACGTTGGACAGAACAGCTTGGAAAAGGGGGGGGGGTTCATCTTCCTTTCCTTACAGAGTGGTTTGAAAATTGCTCTATGCCCAACTAGTTGTCCCAAATGTAAATGGGGATGGATTTCCCACTAGGGGGCGATATCTGTTAATAACAGGATCTCTGGCACTCACCACTGGCACTGACTAAAGGTTAAACTAAGAGATGGGATGTACATTTACTGTTACTATTCAACTCTACGATGTTACAAACATGCAGACAAGGTGTATATAAACAGATGCTAGAGGAACTGCAGTTGCAACCAGGATTCCTTTATATTGTTACAATTTGGGCTATCGCCACGTAGGAAGCAAATGAGCCCAAGGACAGAAAATAGGGTCTGAAAAAAATTCACAAATTATTGTAACTTGTTTTTGGTTTTATTTTAGAGTTTTTATAAGTCACTCAAGTAAGATCACATGGTAGAATACACAAATAAGGAATCTAAAAAATGTTTTTTAATGTCACTTTCTGTTCTTAAAAACTGAATACAAAACAACTGCCAGTTCTTTCTTTTTTATTTTTTATTTACTTACTTATTTGAGACAGTGTTACTCTGTTGCCCCAGGCTAGAGCGCTATGGCATCAGCCTAGGTCATAGCAACCTCAAACTCTTGGGCTCAACCAATCCTCTTGCCACAGCCTCCCAAATAGCTGGGACTACAGGTGTATGCCACCATGGCCAGCTCATTTTTCTATTTTTAGTAGAGATGGAGTCTGGCTCTTGCTCATGCTGGTCTCATGCTGAATTGCTCCTTCACTCAAGCAATTAATCCACCTCAGCTTCCAGCTAGGGTTACAGGTGTGAACCACTGTGCCCAGCCAATGTTTTCTTTTTTAAAGAACTGTTTACTAAATTGGAGATTTAGAAAAATAAAATTCACTTAAACAATTAAGCTAAATTTCAAAGCAATAAGAACGTTTAATTATTTTTTTCTTACTTTTTTTTTATTGTTGGGGATTCATTGAGGGTACACAGAAGTAGGTCACATTAATTGCTTTTGTTAGATAAGGACCCTCTTATATTTGCATCCTGCCCCCAAAAGGTGAACTCCATCCCGTGACCCCCCATGACCTCCCTCCTTTCCTTTCTCAGTTGTCCCCATCCCCCAACTCCCACTGTGTACTAGGACATTAATTGTCCTCATATCAGAATTGAGTACATAGGGTTCTTCTCCATTCTTGTGATGCTTTACTAAGAATAATGTGTTCCACATCCAACCAGTGTAATACAAAGGATGTGAAGTCGCCATCTTTTTTAGTGGCTGACTAGTATTCCACGGTATACAAATACCACAGCTTATTAATCCATTCTTCAGTTGGTGGGCATTTAGGCTGTTTCCACATTTTGGCAATTGTAAATTGAGCTGCAATAAATAGTCTAGTACAAGAGTCTTTGTGATAAAAGGATTTTTTTTCTTCTGGGTAGATGCCCAGCAGTGGGATTGCAGAGCCAAATGGGACGTCTAGCTTGAGTTCTTTGAGGTTTCTCCATACTGCCTTCCAAAAAGGTTGTATTAGTTTGCAGTTCCACCAGCAGTGTAAAAGTGTTCCCTTCTCTCCACATCCACATCAGCATCTGCAGTTTTGAGACTTTGCAATGTGGGCCATTCTCACTGGGGTTAGATGGTATCTCAGGGTGGTTTTGATAATTATTAGGGATGATGAGCATTTCCTTCTCCAAGAAAGATGGAGAAGGTTCTTTAGAACCTTCCATCCATCTTCTTTAGAGAAGGTTCTATTCATCTTTCTTGCCCCAGTGATCTAAAGGATTGTTGGCTTTTTTTATTACTTTGAGTTCTTTGTAGATCCTAGTTATCAAGCTTTTGTCTGAATCAAAATATGCAAATATCCTTTCCCAGTGTGTAGGTTGTCTGTTTGCTTTGGTTGTAGTTGCCTTAGCTGTACAGAAGCTTTGCAGTTTCGTTAAGTTCTATTTATTTTTGTTGTTGCAATTGCCGTGGGAGTCTTCTTCATAAAGTCCTTCCCCAGGCCGATGGCTTCCAGTATTTTCCCCACACTTTCTTTGAGGATTTAATTGTTTCATGTCTTAGATTTAAGTACAAAGATTATTAATAACTAAACATTCTTCTTCTGTGGATAAAAGAACAGTTAGTTATTAATTATCTTTGTACTTTTTGTTTTTGATTGTTTGTCTTAAATTCAGTGTACTACTTTTTTAAAAATGAATTTCATTGCCATATGGGATTTTAGAACCCCAAGTTTCTCCAGACTTGGGCAGACCCCTCTGTCCTCAGCTTTTTTTTTTTTTTTGGTAGCCCCCAGTCAGTGTTTTCCCTCTTTTTCTTCAAAGCTGATAGATGAAATAAAATCCCAGTATTCACACACCATTGAGCCTTTTCTTTTAATTCCTCTCTTGGACAAGAAAGTAAAAAGGATTCTATTCCTTCCCATCTGTTTCTTCCTTTCCCTTAAACTTTTTCTTCCTAAGATATTATCCTGCCTAAAATAGTCTGCCTTCCTCCCCATTTCCCTAATCTCTGTCCACCCCCTCAAAGCTCAACTCGGATACTGCCTCTTCCATGAAGTCTCGTGGAACCACACAGGCCAACCCAGACTCCTCCCCTCTGAATTTCTCTGGAACTAAAGCTTTATCCCACATCTGCTACTTAAGCACGAGTGTGTTCACTAAGCATTTTCATGAGGCCTCCTGATAAGGTCCTCATCTGACAGCTGAGCTAGTTCATCTCAGAATCTCAGAGGGGTGAGGCCACTGGACAGAATCTCAGAGAAAGCTCACCCCCCCACACACACACTGCCCTGGTGCCTGTGATACTGTCAAAAACAGATCTTGATGTTTTATCATGAGATTAAACTTTTGAATATTTATATTTTTTTCACCCTGGATATGCTGTAAACTGCTTGAAGGTGGAGATCATATTTATTCATGCAAATTACAACAAATATATATTGAGCTCTTACTATTTGCCAGGCACTGTGTGCTAAGCACTAGAAATGTGGGGATAAATTCAGACAATCCTTACTGTCAAACCTCTTGGAGTCTGGTGCAGAACAGAGAAGCAAACCAACATGGCAAGGATTAGTGAAAAGTATCCTAATATAGGGAAACGCTGGTGTGACCTAGAGAGCCTAGGGGTCAGGAAAGGCTTTCTAAAGGGAAAGCTCTTGAACTGAGCCTTGAAAGGGAAGGAAAGCAGATGGGAGGGGAGGGAGCATATATTCAGCAGGGACTATGTGCTCAGCATGACCCGGGTACATACCGCTTGGAGGGCAGAGGACAGCAACACGTACTCTGTTTCACCATCCATTACTAATACAGCAAACTCATATGTAGATGAGTTTGGCACTATTCCAAACACTTCATGTATGTTACTTCTTCAATGGTCACAGCAACCTTGTGAGTTAAGTACTATTTGGCAAATCAGTACATCAGGCACAGGAAGGGTAAGGAAGTTTCCCACAGCCACACAGCGAATAAGTGAGCAAGCTGGATTTAAACCAGGCAGTCTGACTCCAGGGTCTGATGGCTCCTAACCACCACACTGTGCAGCCTCTACTGGGCGGTTTTTTGTTTGTTTGTTTGTTTGTTTTATTCTTTGAAGACTTTTAGCGGCAAAAGTACCACACATTCTTACTAAATAAATAGACGATTTTGAATTGTGTAAAAGCTACTCCCCTTCCTCACACCTCCCCTGATTCCATTTCCCAAAAGGAGCCAGTAAGTATTAGGAGTTTAGCAAGTAGTAAAGCTAAATATTCTTATCCTTCTTTTCGGGATAGGAAGATAAGAGTCTCAAAAGTGTTAAGGGACTCATCTAGGGTCACAGAGTTGGTAGGTGGTAAAGCTGGGATTCAAAACCAAATCTTTCAGCTCTAACCCCTGTGTGGGCTCCACCAGACAAACGAAGTCCAGCTTGGGGTCCCTAGTTGACAACTGGCATGTGCTATGTAGGCAACATCAAGGGCTGAGTGTGCCATGCTAAGGAAATTAGGCTTTCCTTGTTGGTGATGTGCAAGGGGCACATGGTCCCTTTGGCCTTTTAGGAAGGTCTCCCTGAAATGTCAGAGACCAGAGCCTGAAACAAGGCAGTGGTAAAGATGGGTGGATGCCAGTGATCTTAGGGCAGTGGATACTGGAAGCTGGTGATTGTTTAGTTGTAGGGTGTGAGAAAAATGACACGTCTGTCTCACCACAGGCCTTCTGGCCTAGTGACTGGGGTGGAGGACACTGGTGCCATCCCCAGAGGTGGGGAGGACACTTTTTATTCAAGAGGAGTTTGCTTGTGCTGGGAAACTGATGTGTGGTGCAATTTCTACCTTCATTCTAGGCAGAAAAACTCGTGTCTCTCTCTTACTGATTGTGAAACTGCTAGAAAGTTTACTTCCCTAGAAGTGGCACCTCATTAAGAATTCTAGAAATTGCTTGAGATGGTTCTGTCAGTCTGAGCTTACTACAATGGACTGAATGCTTATGCCCCATCCTAATCAATATTGAAATCCTAACACTCAAGGTGATGGTATTGGGGGGTGGAGCCTTTGGGAGCTAATTAGGTCCTGAGGGCAGAAACCTCATAAATGAGTTGAGAGCCCTTTTAATGAAGACACCACAGACTCCGCTGCCCCTTCAAGAAAGTGCCGTCTAAGAACCAGGAAGGAAGCCCTCACCAGACATGGAATCTACCTTGATCGTGGACTTCTCAGCTTCCAGAACTGTGAGTAACAAATCTCTATAGTTCATAAGCCACCCAGTCTATGGTATCATGTAATAGCAAGCAGAATGGACTAGGGCAGTTATTTTCCTGCTGGCTTCTTCCTCTGATCTTTTGGGGAAAAATCTACCACTCCTGTGATCTCCTACCTGTCAAGCTTTTCTTTCCACCCAATTCACCCATCTCTCAGTGCTGAACCCAGTTCTGCACTGTGGCTAACCATGTCTGGCCACCAACCTCAGTAGCTCCATCAGATGGTTAGACAAGCTGGCTGGGACTGTACATGCCAAGGTTGCCAGTCCAAATATAAAAACGTCGTATGGCAGAAGTCACAGGCTTGTCATGGGGAGGCCAGAGGCAGGGCAAGTCAAAGGAGTTGTCTTTGTGCTAAAAATCTTGGCCAGGACACAAGAGAGACCAGGCCAAGGGGAGTAACTAAAAGGGCAACCATATAGAACTCTCTAGAACTCAAATTCAGCAAGCAGATCCACTGCAGTATTTACTCTTTTGGGGATTCTGAACAACATTTTCCACTTTGGTTGGCTTAACTAGCTCAGGCCTACTTGGCTAAGTCTGATCCTACTGGTTTTCTGGACTTCAACAGAACATGTAGCAGTAAAGAGTAAATACTAATTAGCTAAAAGATGAAAAAATTCAACAAATGAAAGGAAAATAGCTGGGGGGGGGGGTTGGCATGGAGGTCTTCTGGCCCTGAGGAAAATACTTCAGTACCAAACCCTCCTGGATTAGGGTGATGGTACATTAATCTGTTCAGTGTCATTTTACCTGGCAGTGAAGAAAAAAAATTATCAAAATATTTCCCCCTCAAATAGTTAGAAATTTAAACTTGTTGCTCTATAGACACATTTCAGGTTCCTAAAAAACTTGCCCCTCATCAGCTGTAAATAGATGATGGGAACTTGTCTGATGCAGTGGGAGACCAGTCACCTGGAACCTCAGGGCAATGGGTCAGCTGGCCCCGGCCCCACCTTAACCAGCAGCCTGGAAGAGTAGCTTGGGCTCTGCAGGCAGTGCCCCCACAGTGCGGGGTGGGCTGGGTTCCTTGAGAAGCCTGAGGTCACAGTGGACCCCCCAGGACAGCTAATACCACATCTCTTTCATCCCCTCCCAGGCTGTGCCATTTCCCATGATTTCCCTCCCCTCCAAGTCTGCGCTTAGTACTCATCTCAGCAAGATCAAGGAAACACAATGACTGACCTCAGACCTGCCCTCTGACAGAGGAGGAGTGTACTCTAGCAGACTGTGCCAAGAGTCCTAGACGCAGCCGCTTCCACCATCTGGGTAGGGAAGGCGGCAGGACCTGGGACAAGCTCTAGAAGGCATCCCACAATCCCAATCATTCCAATTCAATTTCTTTTTGTCTTTGCATCACCATGCTGGTTAAACTAAGTAAAATCAATCTTCATTGATTGCAGATTCTGTTATTTTCAAATTTGCCTACTTGCTAAAAGGTATTTGCAGCCCCCAAATTGATAGTCGCTTGCTTTTGTGAGTCATTTGAAAACACACACAGAGCAGGAGAAAACTCTGGTCTCCTCAAGCACACATTCCCAGCTGAGGCCAAACACACCACCACGCTGCCGGCTTGCTTCCTCTCACACTGTAAACAGGCACCCTTTCTGTCGTCTATTTAGTGCCACATTTTTCACATTTTTGGGCTTTTTGTTGGTGATTTGATTTTGCTGCTTAAAATGGCCTCCATGTGTAGCGCTGAAGCCCCATCTAGTGTCCCCGAGTCCATGGAGGTTGTGATGTGCCTTAGAGAGAAAATACGTATGTTAGATCAGCTTCCTTCAGGCAGAAGTTATAGGACTGTTGACTGTAAGTTTAACATTAATGAGTCAATAGTATAGATTAAATAAGGTGTCTTTAAATAGGAACACACACACATAGATGGATGGCTGACAAAAATGCTGTGACCAGGAGCTAAAGAAACCTAGCCCTGCATTTGTCTTAGGAGCAATTGTTCAGAGTTTGCTAGTGCTGTGTTTCCTGTGGCTATGTGGAACCCAGCTAACCGATGGTAAGAGGAATCGCCCCTGCCTGAATAACCCTCACCCGGCTGCCAGCTTGGTGGCACCTGTTCCATGACCTTACCCTACTTCTAAAACTTCTGTTTTGTGGGACTTTGAAGACATGCAGTGCTGTCACCGGGACTCATAATGAAGTACTGGTGTTTTGTAGAATCTTTAAAAATTGTTGGCGCAGCACCTGTAGCTCAAGCGGCTAAGGCATCAGCCACATACACGAGAGCTGGCAGGTCAAATCCAGCCTGGGCCTGCCAAACAACAATGACAACTACAATCAAAAAATAGCCAGGTATTGTGGCGGGCACCTGTAGTCCCAGCCACTTGGGAGGCTAACGCAAGAGAATCGCTTAAACTCAGGAGTTAGAGGTTGCTGTGAGCTTTGATGCCACGGCACTCTACCTAGGGCAACAGCTTGAGGCTCTGTCTCAAAAAAAAAAAATTGTTAAGAAATATTTCTTATGTTCTGGAATGCCTTCTAGAATGGGAGGATGTATCAGTCATAGCCTTCATGGAAAAGATGTGGAGAAAGGCCCAGATCACTTGCCAATGCTTCCTGTAGCTGAACCCACTGAAAGCTGACAAGAGCGTCAAGGTCTACCACTGGGACACAGGGAAGGACAACATATGGGCCTGGGGTAGACAGGTGGAGAATGATGCCAGCACAGAAAGCCAGATGTTAATCAATTAATTTACAGATACACATTACTCAGAAGAACAAAAGTTTGATGTCCTTAGAACAATAGGCTGTGATCCAGACAAGGAGCAAAGGAGTAAAGCTTATGAACTGAGTTCTGGAAATGAGTAAGGGACAAGAATCCTGGGTAGAGGGAACAGCTCATGCAAAGGCCCCCAGAGGGGAAGGAGCAGGCCAGGTGCTCACAGCGCTACCGGTAAGAATGTAAATCAATAATCCTTTAGAGGCAACTTGCCACTTGCTGTCAATTTTTAAAATATGTACATTCTTCAACCCAGAAACCTTTTAGGTTTCTATTCTAGCAAAACTACTTGCATGGGGCGCAAAGTAGCATAAATCACATGTTTAGAACATGCAGCGTTTGTTAGTTACAGCAAAACTCCAGAAATGAACAAGGGAATTGTGACAAAAACTATGGAACATACATCCTACAAACACCAGACAGCAACTTAAAAAAAGGGAGGAAACAGAGATATGGTAGCTTGGAATATCTAGAAGACTGAATAATCAGCCTGTGGAACCAGGGAAAGTAAATGTCTGTTGCTTATGTCACCAAGTCTGTGATAATTTTCATGTAGCCCCAACAGACTAAGATACCTGGGATGTGGGACTTTGCCTTTTAAAGGAGCGCTAGTCCTGAAACACCATTTCAGGTTGTGTAGGCCTGAGAGGTTTCTTGGAATTTGGACTTTCAAGGCTAAAACTAGAAGGTCACCATGAATTGGTCACCCCGCTCCCTACATACTGTGCTTCTCTTTCTAAATTGGAGGGGGGCTGTTTTTTATTTCTGGCAAGTCCATTCTAGAATGTATCCCAGATTCTATCACCCCCTCCATGGGTTAGCCATTGGGGTGGAATTTTTTGCAAACAAGGGCTAATATTTCCTTGGCACAGGATGTGCTGCTTTCAAGCAGTTAAAGTAGAAGGCTCCTTCATGAACCAAACCTCCCTGCTTCCATGACTGGTCAGACTGAGGAAATGATCCACTGAGAGATGCCTGAAGTTAAGTATTTCCTATTAATATATCTGGGCTTCTCTTGAGGCACCAAGATAGGCTTGATTAAAGTTCTCTGACAAATGATCCCTCAGCGGTAGCTTCCTTGCTTGTAATTCAAAGTCAAGTGCTGCTCCTTGTCAAGTGGTTACCAGGAGATAACATAGGAGCCAACTCCCCACCTCCTCTGCCATGGCAACACGCTCTTATTTCCTCATCCATCTTCTTCCTATGAAAGTCTAAATTTCTAATGCTAGTATAGTATCCTTAATTATTTGCTTAATCTTGCAAGAGAGAATTTTTCTAACCTTCTTTCTGCATAAAAAGACCTCCTCGTGTGGTACCAGTCCACCACTGACTTTCCCTTAGTGATCTTGAGCTGAGGTGCCATCATTCTTTTTCAGGTTCTCAAGCCTTCAGTGAGATGCTTATGGAAGTAGTAATATACTTTGAACTCACAAAAGCATAATAACTCACTTAAATAATTGCTTCTCAAATAGCAGGCAAGGTCATTGACATATTCACCTGACTTAAGAGCAGGAAGTGTGTTGAATACAGAATTGATGGAAATGGAACTCACTAAGCACCTCAGTTTCTCCATGTGTAAAATAGGGATATACTTACTTGTAGCTTACTGTGAGCATTAAATGAATATGTAAAGCTCTCAGAACAGTACCTGGCATGTAGTAAGTGCAGCATAAATGTTAGTTTATATTATCATCATAAATTACTCCAATTTGTTTTAATTACAAGCTTTAATCAAATTTACTTAACATAAACTGTTAGGACAGCTCTGGCTATAAATTGGCCTATGTGAATGCATTATACTTGCTCCAAGTTGAGTTCTTTTCAAATAGAGCTGGTTCCAAGGGCCTAAAAGGAAGTTTTCTGGACTTTCCCTGTCACCCCATTACTTGGATCTGTTTTCCCCCACTGACTTCACTCTCCACTAGGCACTCTTGCAGCCCCAGAGTAACCTCCTTCTGTCCAGTCATCCCAGTAGAAAGAGGGGCTCTCTTTCCCAAGAAGTCCCACAAAGATTTCAGACTGGGATCTCATTGGACTAACTGATGTTACATGCCCATCTCTCAGCCAGTCTCTGTGGCAGAGTGATGGGACACCCTGTGAGGCCATAATTGGGTCTCAGCTCCTCCAGTGTTGGAAGAGAGGGTGGCTGAGGGGGTCTGAGGACATGGGGTCACTCCAACCAAAACCACATCAGCTGACAGTAGGGTGGGGATCCCCAAAGGAAAGCCAGAATTTTTTATTACTAGAAAAGGGGGACAAGATGCTAGGCAGGCAAACAAACAACAGGTGCCTAATGCCGTATCATTGCTGGTTCATTCATGTCTATGTTAATGGATAGAGGACATATATGTAAACAAGTTACATAGTTTAAATTTAGTAGTTTACATATATGTAAACTAATTACATAGTTTAAAATATAGTCTTAACAAGGGGTATACATCAGAATTAAAAATTCAGAAGTCCAGGACTCCCCCATAGAAATTCTGATTCTATAGTCCTAGAGTGAGGCCCAGGCATCCATATTTTTATAAAAGACACCACTTCCTGCCCCTGAGAAGCTCCTAGATTACTGAGGAGAGATAAGAAGAACCCAGATAGTGACAATACAATAAGAACTACAATGTATAATGCCTTTGTGGATGATGTGAGACACAGAAATTTGTTGTATGGGGGCTGTAGGGAAGCTGCCACTGTTTATGTATTCCCCTGCTAGACTATAAGCCCCTTGAGATTGTATGTTTTCATCAAAGTTTTCTCTTAGGTCCAAGGGAGACTCGGGGGTGGGGGTAGGGGGTAGAATGAGATTATACTCTGTAAGAAAAATACAAAATTACTAAGACATGATAAGATAAAAGGATGAGTATTTAGAAAGAGAAGAGATACCAGAACTCTGCTGGAGGCTTGCAGATTCCTGCCCCTTTAGCCTGAGGTCTCTCTAGATGAACACTGTCTATTGCTGACTGGTTCTACTTCCCCACACAGAACATTGTATAACCCAGCAATGACTGGCACTCCAGGGGCCCATGTGAGTGAGGGGCCTCAGCCTTCAGATAAACCCTCTTCTAATGGAGCATTTCTTCCCCAGCTCCCTCCCTGTGGGCACAAGTGTCAGTGGTGTTCACTATCCCACTTCTGACACCACTTATCAGGGCCTGGGACCAGCCAGTTCTCCAGCCCCCTGATTATCTAGGTTCCAGATGTGGACTGCTATGCTGTTCTCACACTTAGGAACAATTGCTCTTAGGTGCCTGAGGGCTCTTTACTTTAGCAGAAGGGAGAGAGAGAGATAATATTTAAGGGTAAAGCAGTCTTAGAAGAATAAGTCTTAGCAGTCTTTAGCAAAGTTTAGTAATCTTCAGCAGAGAGATTATTCTCTGCAAGCAGGAGAAGCAACAGAGTAAGAGTGAATGATTGATCTGTGATAGAATGTATATGCTCCCAACGGCCTTCTCCTCCAGCCTAATACAGAGCTGATCTGGTGACTCTGAACACCATAGGTGTAGAGACTGCCAATTCACTAATGCTCTCATCTCACGAGCTCTCATGCTTGTTAAGAGAGCTAAATCCCTCCGCATGCCCTTTTCACCAAAGTGTTCCATTATCAAGCTACAGGTGTTTCTTATAACTCTTAGTCCTCCTAACCATAGGCTACATGGGCTGCTACACCCCAGGGCCACACAGCTCGCACAGTCTCTGGGTTCTGGACCCTCTCCCTCCCTTGTTGTTTCAGGCCCAGGAGAGGTACCTGCACCCTGTTGACAAGTAAATGACTGAGGCAAAGATGTCAATCAATGGAGGTCTATTAAGCTAAGATTTTTGAGGATGAGCCCAGGAAAAACACAAACCACATACAGGCTATAGCTATTTTTTCAAGGTAAAGTTGGAAACTTCAGCATTTTAAAGGCATACAGAGAGAAGAGGCCTTCTCTGCCTTTCATGTTCTCAGCAGTAAATGATGGTGTTAGATCAGATCTCTTCTCTGACGGTTGTCCTGGCTCTAGAAAAATTGTTGCTTGTGTATATTCAACAGATGTTTAAAACCTCCAAATCTCAGATGAGAGCAAAGCAAAATGCACTACCAGAGTAGCAGTCAGGAAAATAAATTACATTTCATTTTCTTCTCTGGCCACCGAGGCTAGTGCATTATCACCTCAGGCAACCACCAAGCCACTGCCTCTAGGGACCTCATCAAGGTGGCTGATAGCCAGATAGCCACCTCACAGTAAGACTGAATATATATTTCTTTGCCATATGCTGACCTTAGCAAAATAACCAGAGACATTTTCAACAAGGGATTTAATATAGGGTTAATAAAACTGGATGTGGAAACAAGCTCATGCAGGAAAATAAAAGAAACCTTAGAGAATACAGATAGAGTGAAATGGTCTGACTGTTGCCACTCAGCCAGGTTTGCCTGCCCAGTGCCCAAGAAAAAGCCAATATCCAGAGACAGCAGTCTATAACAAAGAATTCACTCCATTATAGCACTTAGTGGGGTTACAGCAGAAATTTCTCAAGTCTGCCTCTCTAGCATTTGGTGGGAAAAGGTTTTTAAAGATAGTTTGGTGGGCAAAAGATTAGGCAATCAGGATCTGCTAATTGGCTGGTCTCAGGATGAAACCATTAGTCCTTTGATGTGGGCTGCTGTCTAGGCAGGTCAGTTACTAGAATGCAAAGCCAAGAGGGTCCAAGCTCAGTTGAGTCCTTGGCCTGGGTGGGTCAATCCACTGGAATGTAAAACCTAGAAAATGTCTCAAAAACTAACCCTAAGTTCCAAACAGGTGAAGTTATTTATAAAGAAGAGTTAAAAATCATTACAACTACCAGATGTGCCCTCTTGAGTAGCAATTATAGAGAAACAAACAAGGAGACAGTGAATTTTATCAAGCAAAGGAGGGGACAGTAGCTGATGATTATCATTATTTTAGGTAGGCCTGTTCCTTCACAGAACTTTGGGGCCCTTCCCCTAGAGGGGCAGGGAGGGAGCCTTTCACCCCTCCATCAATGTGTAAGGGTAGTTTCATGACTTTCACAGAAAGTTAGGAACACTGATTATACTTTGGGAATGTTAGGTAGCTAGTCAGGATTCTGGCTCTCCTAGGAAAAAAGGATTAGGACAGGGCTTCCATCTTTGTGCTGCCCACCTTCATTCTGTCCCAAGTGAATGCCCACACCTGGGAAGAGGGAATGCCCTACCAATCTACCAATCAGAACTTAGCATACCATCTGCAAAAGGATGCAGACAACACTGCAGCCCAAAGGCTGAGCAGCATAGGAAAAGCTGAGTCTGGAAGATGACCAAGAACAACCTTAAGGTTAATTATCAAAGAATTAGGTTCAATCTACATTGTGGTCCACAATCCTCATGGGTTTTCAGAGAGAGATTCATGGGAGGTCCACATGTGCAGTAGGATTCTGCAGTTCCAAGGTGACCTCTGAACCACAATGTGGGCCCAGTCCAGACAGCATAAAACAGAACTCCCAACTCATTAGCCACATGTAAAAGACTGAAACTGGCAGGACCCGCACCTCTCACCTCTCATAAAAATTGACTCACAATGGAGAAAAGATTTAAATCTAAAACAGGAGATGATAAAAATTCTAGCAGAAAGAATGGAGGAAGCTCAAGATGAGATCGATCTGGTGCAGGATTTTATGAAGAAAGTGGCATCAGCAATGGCAACATCAACAAAAATAAATAAATGGACTTAATTAAGCTGATATGCTTCTACACAGGCAAGGACGCAATAATCACAGCAAACAGACAGCCTTCAGAATGGGAAAAGATACTTGCCTGTTATGAATCTGACAAAGGATGGATAACTAGAATCTACAAAGAACTCAAATTAATCAAAAAAAAAAAAGAGCAAACAATCCCATCTTGTCATTGAGCAAGAGACATAAACAGAATGCTCTCTGAGGAAGACAGGTGGATGCCAATAAACATATGAAAAAAAATGCTCGTCATCCCTAATTATCAGAGAAACCAAATCAAAACCATCCTGAGATATCAGCTAACCCCAGTGAGAATAGACCCACTTCACAAAATCTCAAAGCTGCAAATGTTGGTATGGATGTGGAGAGAAGGGAACACTTTTACACTGTTAATGGGATTGCAAACTAACACAGCTTTTATGGAAAGAACTATGGAGAATACTCATAGAGCTAATTGTAGACATTCCATTTGATCCTGCCATTCCATGACTAGGAATCTACCTGGAAGAAAATAAATCATTTTATCACAAGGATATTTGTATTAAAATGTTTATTGCAGCTCAATTCACAATTATCAAGATGTGGAAGCAACCCAAGTGCCCATCAACCCACAAATGGATTAATAAATTGTAGTATATGTATACTATGGAGTACTAATTGGCTATGAGAAAGAGGGAGACTTTATGTCTTCTGTATTTACCTGGAGTTGAAACACATTGTGAAGGAAGACTATTATAATAGCACTTTCAGATAATTGTGGGCATTCTTCCTTGATTACACCAAAACTTGACAATTGGTAGTTTCTTAAAAGTTAGTTGCAATGGAGAATCTGAAACCATGTCAATGAACTTTTTGCACTCTGTTACATTAAAACCTATTGGTCTATCTTGCATTGTTAATGATTTTATAACATCATGCCCTGGTCACCTGAAAAATATTGGTTGTCTGAGTTACACAGACCTTCCAAATGTTGAAACATTTTGTTTTACAATATTTTAAAAGTCACATTCATTAATATCATCACCAACTGCATCAATAGAGTCTTTGTTTTTCTTTGAGATAGGATCTTGCTCTCTGACCCAGGCTAGGGTGCAGTGGCAGGATCATAGCTCACTGTAACCTCATAGTCTTGGGCTCAAGTGATCATTCTGCCTTAGTCTCCAGAACAGCTAGGAATACAGGCGTGTGCCACCTCACCTGGATAATTTTTTAAAAAATTGTTTTGTAGAGATGAGGTCTTTGTTGCCCAGGCTTGTCTTGAAGTCCTGGGTTCAAATGACCCTCTCACCTTGACTCCCCAGAATGCTTGTACTACTGTGTGAGCCACTGAATCCATCTCATTGGGAACCTGTTGAACTCATGGAGGAGGTTGTATGTTTTCCAAAATTCTAATTTTTGTTTGCAACATCAAATTTTGTGGTTGGCAAAAAATACTAGTTGCTTTCCTTACAGTCACAAACTAATTTTGTTAATTTTCAAGAAACTGTCATTACACAAAACTAATAGCCATAGTTTGTCTGCTAGATATTATTTTAAGTAAAAGTGTAATTTCATGAAAAATATGGCTAATTCAGCTCAAAACTCAGTCACACAAAGACTTTCCTTAAGATATGCATCCTTTGGGATACAGCAGCAGTTTTCTATACAGATAGACCCATTTTTCTACACAAAATATTAAAAAGATGTGTTAATAAAATTAACAACTTTTACTCATTCATTAAGGATATTCTTTTTTTTTTTTTTTTTTTTTTTTTTGAGACAGAGCCTCCAGCTGTCACCCCGGATAGAGTGCCGTGACATCACAGCTCACAGCAACCTCCAACTCCTGGGCTTAAGCGATTCTCTAGCTTCAGCCTCCCAAGTAGCTGGGACTACAGGCACCCACCACAATGCCTAGCTATTTTTTGGTTGTAGTTGTCATTGTTGTTTGGCAGGCCTGGGCTGGATTCGAACCCACCAGCTCTGGTGTACGTGGCTGGCACCTTAGCCGCTTGAGGTATAGGTGCTGAGCCCGTTAAGGACATTCTTAAGTGAAACTGGCTTTTTTATTGTTTTAACTGCAAGCGTAGTTTGGTGGAACTACAATCCCTGGTAAGCAGCTCACTGCTATTGCCATGATTCCTGCTAATAAGGCATCTATCTGCAGTTTTACTAAACCTAAAAACCCACCATTGCTTTTGCACTATTATTATAAATGTCAACACAGTAAAAAAGGCAAATAACAGTTTGGTATTGTTATTTAACTAATGTTGATATGCACTGTCATGTGATTTTTCTCTGGTTGCTAACTGTTCAAGTAGGCAAACAGTTGGGTTTTAACCAAGGCTGGAGTTCTGTCAGGTACAAGAAAGACAGAGAGGACTATGGGATCAAGGGTGATTAAAAGAGAAGGCATGCAGCAGGTACTTTGGAATTTATAGTGAGAAAGAAGAAATCTGGGAAGAAAGAGGACAGTGGAGAGTGAGAAAGTGGTATGCATGGAAGGGTGGGGTGGTGGTCCTAGTGGGGTGATTGCTTTGTAATGAAAGGAAGTTTATATTTGTGAGGTATTGAGAAGGGAGAGCACACTCTGGGAAGACCTCGCCAGACAGATAAGAAGTAGGAATGTGCAGCTTTTTTCTGGCCTCCAATTCCTCCTACAACAGTTGTTTCCATTCAGTGCATGGAAATGGATTTCTTCCCTGCTCATGTATTCTTAGCTTGATTCCAGTCTGTTCCTTGCTCTGTGGACATATGACTCAGTGACATGAGCTGGGAAAAGTGGGACAGACTTTTTTGCATGTTAATTTGAAATTGAAAAATTGAAAGTCTTTTTTTTTTAGATATGAGCAGATGAATTTTCTTCATTGAGTCATAAGGCATATGTTTTGGATAAGAACAGATTGTATTACTGATTCTCAAAAGTTGGCAAAATAATGGCTAAAGAGTTCACAGTTGTCATAGTCACCATTTCTGTCTAATGAGACAACTGAGATACAAATCTCCTTAAAAGATAATAGGTTTTTTGCATAATACTCTGTATTTTTCTTAAGAATTTCCTTCCTTCATTTATTCATTAAGACTTTTAAACATATGGAGGGTCTCCTCTGTGACCAGGGGGTCTCAGGCATAGACAGAAACAAAAGAGCTGAACCAAATGCATCTCCTTCATCCAACTGGGGACACAGGCAAGGGAACAGCAAACTATATAAATTTCCTTGGAGAATTTCTCTACTTTGATTCTCCTAACATTCCATGCGATGTGTAGTTGCAATAGGCAACAGAATAACTCTCCAAAGAAGCTACATCCTAAGCCTGTGAATATGTCACCTTACATAGCAAAAGGGACACTGCAGATGTGATTAAGTTCAGGATTCTGAGATAGGACAACCATCCTGGATTATAAGGCTGGGCCATTGTTATCACAAAGTCCTTATTATGGGGAGAGAGGAGAGTCACAGAGAGAAGATATAATAATGAAACAGAGGTTAGAATGATGCCGGTACATGGACCAAGCAGCCTCTGTTGGGGGGGAGAGGAGCAAGAAAGCCAACTCTCCCCTACAGCCTCCAAAGGGAACGCGGCCTGCCATCACCTGGAGTTTAGCCCTCTGAGACCTGTCTTGGATTTCTGACCTCCAGAACTATAAGGTGACAAATTTGTGTTGTTTAAAACAATAACTGAAGAATTTGCTACTGCAGCAGTACAAAGGTAATGCAATTGGGCACTGTCGTAGATCCTATTTGAGGAAAAACCTGATGAAAAGTTCACATGACAAACTTCATACATTTCTGGGGGTGATGCAAAACAGTGTGACTCCCATAGAGGACACTTTGTCATCATCCATAAAAATCACCAATGCGTTCACTCTACTTATCCCTATCCTACAGATACACCTCTTTGCACAAAACAGCACGTGTTCAAGTTCATTCACAGGAGCCTTGTTCTTTATAGCAAAATAGTGGAAACAATCCAATTGTTTATCTCTAGGAGAGTAGTGAAATAAACTTCACAGTGGAATTGTATGCAGCTGTGAACAAGAATGAGATGCTCTCTGTAGATTGATATAGAAAGATCTTAAAGATACACTGTTAAGTGAAAAAAGCACAGTACAGACCAGCGTGTCTAATGTGCTACCTTTTATGAAAGGGAGAAAATGAGAACATGTATTCATATCTTCCTATATTTGAACAAAGAAATACTGGAAGAACCCACAAAAAACTAACCAACGTTGTCACTTTCAGAAGACGAAGATGTATGAAATGAGGCAGATGGGGCCAGGAGAGGGAGAACTACATTTGCCAATGAACATCTTTTCATATCTGATTTTTAAATTATGCTGCATGCTGGTCTAAGGCAGCACAATGATTATCACAGTAGCAGGAAGAGAACAAACAACAGTAGAGGCTCTGATGGGTCACACTGTTAACCTGGGTGTCACCTAGACTCCCCCTCTCCCTGCCGACAAAAGAAGACTTTTCTAAGTGGGCTTGCTCAATCCAGTTTCTACCCATTTGGCTAAGTCACACCCTTGAGATTTTAAAATACAAACTCGGAAGAAAGGGGAAAGGAAGAGGAAAACTAAAATTCAAAGACTAAGGCTGAGGAAGAATGAGGAACAAGGAGCTTTATTGGGGGAAAGTGTACTGAAAGTATTTAAAGCAAAATAACTTTTAAGATGTTTTATTTTGGTCTATGTGTCTCCTAAATGTTGTTTAATAATTAAAAAAGCAGTGGAGTTACTTGAAATTACATTTAATTGCTGGGATACACTCTGTTATTGGTAACTTGGTAATGTGATGATGAGTCCCCATGGGCAAAGTTGCATAAGCTTTGAGGTGTAAGTGGAAATAGGATCTTAGGAATCTCATAGGGAATGGGAGCAGCCATATTAATGCATCTAATGGTAACCAGCATATAATAAAACAACATATGCTGTGGAAAGACTAAAATCAGCTTCAACAACCACCATCATATGAAGCCTTAGCAGCACAGCCTGGTCAATGCCACACCAGCCCACACCATCACACAAACATAAACACACATCTGCATACCCCAGGGGAATATGACCATTCATATGAAGTACATAAAATGAAGTGTATGAGTAGTTAAGAGCTTGAGCTTGAGCTTTCAAGTTAAATCTATCAAGATTGAAGTCCTGATTGTAATCAATAGTATGATCTTCAGTAGTTTACTGAATCCCTTGAGTGTCAGTTTTGTCATCTGTAAAGTGGGGGAAAATGCCTCCTATTTCACTGAAATGAAATACTACTATGCAGGAACCAAGTGATGTGATGTATGATCTACTGATAGTGATTATTAAGCATGTAATTTTTACTTTTATTACTTTAATCACAGTAAAATTAGTATCAAGGTAACCACAAAATCATGGTAATCATTCTATAACATTTCTTTTATAGATACTTGACTTAAGGATAAAGAAAGTAAACATATTGATTTCCTGAACCAAAGAAAAATGTCTAAGGAAATGTCCTGGGTTGATGGTGGAAAATATTGAAAGAATGTGAAGGTCTAATATCATCTGCATCTAGGGCTCAGAAACTATTTCCAAACTAAGGTAAGTACATAAACTATTTCCAAACTAAGGTAAGTACATAAACTTCACTGAAGAATAATCACATTAATAAACAAAATGAGAATAAACTTTAGGCCATAAGCCATTCTTTGGGACATTTCTGCTCAAATCACCAAATTGGGTTGTTTTGTAATAGACTTCCAATTATGCAAATAAGTTGAGCTAGCAATGTGTAAATTTTGAAGCTAAAAGAATATTTTCTAAAAAAACTGATATAAAGATATATGAGTCCCTCCATCAGTATGGATAAATTGCGTTTTTGTATCCTTGCAGAGAATTTCATTTTAAGTACTCCAGTAAAAAATTTAAAAATAAGTAAATGTATATTTTGGGAGAATTACTTTCAACCAGTGCATACCAATTGGGGAGCAGTGCAGTCACAGACTATAATGGCTGAAGAGTCCATGATCTGGATCATGGTCTGAGAGAGTAAGGAAAAACCTACCAATTCAGTTCTATGGTACAAACAATAATGAGATTGCCTTTACTGTGTAAGTTTACACATTTAAAAAGACAATGATAGATTGTCCCCAAATCTAGTTCTGCAAAGTCTCACAGCAGAGCCTAGCAAAAAAGGCATAAATGCTTAGGCTGCACTTGGCCATCTTGGCGGTCATTTTTGTCAGTCAGTGTGCATGCACACCTACACACACATGCCCACATCTGCATTACATGACCCTCTTCACATGTGCCTGTCCTTCCACTATTCCCACCACTTCCAACCAACCAGTCATAATTTTCCCAGTTTATGGCTCCTAGGATCTCATGGCTTCTGCCTGGAACTCCCTTTTGTGTGCTGTTTTTCGTTTCATCTCCTGTGTGGTCATTAGAGCAGCTCTCAAATCTTCAGGCTCTCTCTCCATCTAAGCAGATGTTAAGCCTGTATTCCCCTGCTCCACTAGAAGCTATATGTGGCTATATGACTTTCTTTGGCCAATGACAGTGGTCAGAATGTTCCATTATTGGCTGCTCCATCTACTTAGGTCTCAGAGTAAGGAAATCAATGTTGGGGGCCAGAGCACCCATCCAACCCATGATGGACACGCAGCATACACAGAATACACACCTTTTGTTTTGTTAAATCACCAAGATTTACAGCTTATTACTGCAATATAATGTGACCCAAAGATTTTAAACTAAAAGCAGAAGCACCTGGAAATTCTTGGGTTCTAGCCAAGACCTACTAGATCAGAAACTCTGAGAGTGAGGTCCAGCAATCTGTGTTTCAGTAAGCCCTGTGTACAATTCTAATGCTCACTAAATTTTGAGAGCCACTAATCTAACATTCCAACTGATACTTCTTCCATTACTGATCATCTGTTTCTCTGTATCAAGAAATAAAGCACATGAAGAGAGAATCTGGCTGGTATAATTTAATCATCATCACCCTACTAGACAAAGCTCTGGTATCATCCACTTCATAGACCATTGTCCAGATTTTAAGCCATCTTGGGTGAATTGGTCCCAGTTACAGTGGACAAAGTATGGAAGAGATAAAGGAGGTCACTGATTGAACAAAGCCTACATAACCTTCTGGGATTGCTCCACTCAGTAGGGGCCAAGAGAATGGCAGGTTTAGGAGGGGCCATCGAAGTAACAGGCAGGCACCATGATTGTTTTCAATAAGTTATAACAAATATAGAATAACATGTAGAATATATATAACAAAGCAAGACTTTAAAGGAGTTGGAATGGGTTGCACTGATCTTTCTTCACAATTTTTTCCCATCCTTTTCCTTCTTGTTCTAGTCTGCCCTCTGCCAAACTCAGCCTACACCTTTTAAGGTTCAACACGGTCTTTCTGAATCTTGGTGCACAACAGACTCACGTGAGGAACTTAAAAAAACTACCAGACCTGTGTCAACCTGAATTAGAATAAGCAGAGAGATTCTTCATATTGAGTTTACTTGGGAATGAACGGGGATTTGCAAATCAGGGATATACAGCCTTACCCAAGGAGGCTTAAGGGGAAAAGGGAAAAGTACACGTAATTTTTCTGAGACCAAGAGAACATTGGTTATAGGTCGGGGCTTATCACAGGAGACGGTTCATTAGTAGAGAAAAGGCGTATTTACTTTCTCCTCTAGAAGCTATATGAGGAGCTATATAAGCTATATGTGATTTTCTTTGGCCAATGAAATAAGTGGGAACACGTGTGTCACTTCTGGAGGGACGGCTCATGAGCCAGGGTGTGCTTCACCATGATTTCTCCTTTCTCTCTGCTTCAGTGTCTTTCTCTCTGCCTTAATGATCTCTGTGACTCATAGAGCAAGCTGCAGTTTGAGAAACCCTTGACAAAAGTTTTTGTTACAGGTGTCTGTGCATAAGATCCCTTCACAGACACTTTCTAATAGTTCTTGGCATAGGCATGTGGGCATGAGGGTCCTCTCTTCTCAACTTCTTGGCTTTATTTGTTAGAATTTGACACAAGTAACTGATTTTGATTCTGACAACTTTCGTACCTCCAAATTCTAAATCTGGTTTAGGGGTGTGTGTGTGTGTGTGTGCATGCATGCCAGATTTACAATTAAAAATACAGAACCAAAGGAAAATTTGAATTTCAAATAAATAATAAACTTTTGTTTTAGTGTGTGCCCCATACTTATACTGAAAATATTATTCATTGTTCATCTGAAATTCAAATTTAGCCATACCATGGCAACTATGGAAGGCAAGGCAGAGGACAGGAAAGGGGGTTGGATATCAGTATTTTCAAAGTTCCTGCAAGTGATTGCCACTTGATGTTTAAGACTGAGAATGTCTGGTTTTGCCTAACTCATCCTCAACCCTCTAGGATAAAGAGTTATTAGTTTTCTATCATCAGAGTTCTGAGCAAATCTATAGTGAAATTCATCCCTTTTTACATGTGCATCAGATGGTGGATTTCACATGCATTTATTTCTGCTTCTCTTACATTGTAAGAGAATGCAATGATTGACAACCCTAGCATTGTCATTATGAGTGAATGGCACATAATCTCTCATTATGTAAATGCCTGCCCCCTCATTTCTGAATTACTCATCAATTATGACAACAGTGAATGAAGAGACTTAGTCAGAGGAGGGCGTATCTCTCTGATTCAAAGTCATAGTGAAAAAGAAAAATAAATAAAATTCAAATGCATCCCTAGTTTTTAGGTTAGCACTCATAAATATGATTTAAAGTGAACCAATCCTTCTTTTCTTGAGTTCCAGTAGGTATAGCTCTGTCTTTGAGTGCAGAACCTCTTTGGGTTATTATGATCTGACAAAAGCTAATACAATCAGAAGGGATTCTAGATTAAATTTCAATCCTTGGTTCCTGCAGTTGATTTTTTTTTCATTTTTTGGCCAGGGCTGGGTTTGAACCTGCCATCTTGGCATATGGGGCCGGTGCCCTACCCCTTTGAGCCACAAGTGCCACCCACCTGCAGTTGATTTTTTTAAAAGAGTTCAGGAAGCAACTGGAGCAGAATGTACAGAGCTCTGGGGGTTATTGACTCAATTATTGAGACAAACGGGTAAATTACATCACATCTAGGTTCAAATACATTGGATTAAACTGTATCTAGGACAGTTCAGAGAAGATAAACCATTGTGTTCTATGGTTGAAGATTAGTGATGGTGACTTTCAAGAGCATTGACAATGTGGCACATCACAAATTCTTTTAAATGTACTTTTATAGGCCAGATGTGGTGGCTCACACCTATAATCCTACGAATCTGCCACTAAAGTCAAGATTCTCGATGCTTATAGATAAGTTAATTTTATAACCTTGCCTTTGGTGTTTTTGTTTTTGCTTTTATGTTACCTACACATAATTTATCACTAGTAACCAATATTCCCATTTTACAAGATATGACATTCAAAAATGGGCAATGGAATAAAACACAGACTAGAGATTTTACCTTCCATATAATCCAAAAGGGACAAGTCTAAAAAGGGGGGTTTGTTAAAAACTGAAGTCTGTATACTGTCCAAGGATAGCTCCTTAAGGTCCTGTGCAGGTTTGAGTGGGTCACTCGCTACCACCTATGGCCTTGCTCTTATAAGTTGTTAGGGAAGACTATAAAACAGACCCCACAAACCCTCAGAGTTATGTCTGAGATGCCAAGCCATGCCCCTGAAGCAGATGGCCAAGCCATTCCCCTAAAAACACCAACAGACCTGATGAGCAGTGATGGCGACAGGGACCTAAAATCACAAGTTACCTCCATCATAGACTGGCCTATGACGCCAGAGGGTGCCATGGAGGCAACCAAACATGAGGTGACCTCAACTGTGCCCCTTGACAGAGGTCTGAGAGCCTTATAACGCCACCATGAAAAGACACCAATATCAGTTAGAGCCACTCTAGTGTGAGTAGCACGGGCAAGGCCTGAAACTTATCAATTGGCCATATGCCTCCTTATCAAAAATTGCATAAATACTGATCACTTTGTTTTTGTTTGGTTTATAGTTTCATAACCTTTGTATCAAATCCTGACATTTTAAAAACATAAAAATAACATAATTCCAGGAAAAAGTATATGCTAATAATTTTAAGACATTTTTATTTTTACTTTACCAAGAATACTTTTTTAAGAACCTAGCTTGTTTACCACAAATGTACTAAGTTCACATGAACTTAAAAAACTTTTAGACTTATTTACTTCACGTGTGAGCACACCTTCATTTATGAGTCAATTTGGTACCATAAAGATTCAACATATATGTATATATATATATATATAAGCACATTTAAACATATATATACATGCATATATAAAGATCTAATAGTTTTAAACTCTGAATTGTAGCCATAAGATAACAATATAAACTCATCATTTTGTAAACAATGGTTGGATCCAAATTGTTCTGACGAAATTAGTAGTTGTTCCCATGGCCAAACTTTAATTGCCTCCGTAGATAATGTAATGTGATGTAATGAAAGCTATGGATCAAAATTTGTGGTAAAGCAGCTTTCATGGCAGTTTTTTGTTTTTGTTTGTTTGTTTTAAATAAAAAAGCCTCTTAGTTGGCCATTGTGGCAAATAGGCCCAGCTACTCAGGAGACTGAGACAAGATAATCACTTGAGCCCAAGAGTTTGAGATTGCTGTGAGCTATGATGTCACTCTATCAAGGATGACAAAATGAGACTCTGTCTCAAAACGATAAAAAATAAAAAGCCTCTTTTACTCTTTTTTTCTTCAGTTTCAGATGAGTTTTCAATATTTACATTGTAGTTAGATCTGGCTGCTCCAAGTAACCTTGAATTAGTGATATCACAGTAAGTTTTATCTCAATACCAGTAACAATACTTAGCAACTGCAGTTTAAAATTGGCAAAAAAGAGAATAAACAAGTACCTTAACAGACTGGCTACATTTTAACTCTGTAGTGGGGACAAAGACAGCAACACTCCTGTCTAAAAGCCAGGAAAGGGGAGAAACTTGAAGTAAATATTCCATTAGGTCTGAAGCTCCTGATACCATGAAAATCCAAGTTAACACCAGTGCCATCCTCCTTGACTTCACTGAAAACCTCGGGGCAGCCAAGGGACAGTGTCTGTCCTAGCTAATAACAATAAGAGGTCTAGCCTCCTATTGTTCACTTGACAAGAGGTCTAACCTCTTGCCGCTCACTTAGCCTTAGGGTCCCAGGACCACCAAATGGGAAAGACGACAAACAGAAAAAAGAAGAGCTATGGGCTCCTGTTCAGTGTAGGAAGGAATTTTCCACCAGCTCCTATGGCCAATATCACCTGGCCTTGGATCAGGCGCCCACTCAACCCTTAGATCTGCACAGTACAGGGACTTGCCCCTGACACCCCTAAATTGAGGGAGCTGTGATTTGGTAGATAGAGCGAGATTATGCCCTTTCGGCCTAAAAACAAAAGAAGAAGATTGAAAGTAGAAGCAAATCAACACCATGAAATTCTTTCCAAGGCTGTGGGGCTCAAAGTCTTTCCATGGATCACTGAAACTGAGGCTTTTAGATCTCAAAACCCAACAACTAGCTTCTATTTTTACCCTTGAAGATCCAGCTGTCCAAATATCAAAAGGGACAGCAGGCTCAAGGAAATACTGGGAATGGCACTTGTTGCTCCACGATAATTGAATAAGGGCTAAAATCTTTTGAGTTATAGTTACATATGAGGCCTACAAAAAATGTTTCTGGAAAAGATATTTTATCCACTTAATTGTGTTTATTTACTTGTTAATTAATTAGTTTGTCAAATATATATGAAGCATTCATAAAGCACTATAGAGAAACACAACTGGTAGGACATATATAGAGATGTATATCACCTATAATATATATCCTATAATATAGATCTCCTATAATATAAATGATATATAATGATATATATGAGAGGCATCACAGAGCAGGTAGTGTTTAAACTAAGTATTGGATCATAGAAAGGAGTACCTTTAGCAGAAAGAAGGGCAGGCAAAGGTCACTCCAGACATCAAAGGCCAAAGAAGCCATAATCAAAGACAAAAGGGGGAATGTACTACATTTGGGGAGGCACAATGTGTTTCTAGGGCACAGAGGCAAAGCACAGAGGCAAGGGAGGTGAGAAGCACACCTGGGCCCATGTTTCCACAGATACTCGACCTTAGCAGTGAGAAACCAAGAAAACTATGATGCTCCAAGAAGATGTGATTATTTTGTATTTTAGAGAAGTCGCATTGGCCAAGAGAGTCATGGGGATGGATTATAGTGGGCCAAGACTAGAGTCAGAAACCATTAGCAGGCAATTAAAAAGTCCTGGAGAGAGATGATGAGGGCCTAAAGGTCAGACTAGAGAGGAGGAAACATGGTTATTGGATACAATGGGGTTAGAACAAAAGTCTTGTAATTTATTGATTATGAGGACAGAAAGTGAGGAAGAGAGAGAGAGGGGTTTGATTCAGATGGGTGCCATCCACTGAGAGAAAAAGCACAGGAGGAGCAGATATAGGGACAAGGTCATTCCATTCTGGAATGGGAACTCACAGAGGTGGTCCATTCAACCAATGGAGCTGCCCACCTTCAAATGGGTCACACAGGTCTGGCCAGGGAGAAATTTGATCATGGTGCCCCCACAGAGGGCATGCTCCCCCCCATATTCCTGTATCACATAAATCCAGGATTCTGATATAATCTAAGAAAGAAGAAGCAAAGTCCCTTAAATTGACATCAGACTTCTCCCCCATTTGCATATGGTGAACTAAGAAATAATTGAATTATGTGTCATAGTATAACTCATAGCTAATAGTTTGTATGACTCAAATTAACACGTACTGCAACTCTATGAAACAGGTTCTTCTATTACCTATTACACAGGGACTAAATAACCTGCCCAAGGCCATCCAGCTAACGATAAGCAGTGGAGTCAGAAGTCAAACCTTGGGGTTTGAGCTGATTCATAGCCATAAGGCTAAGAGAAGGGAGCTACTCAAACTTGATCTGAACCATTTTTTATTTTTATGCAATCCAGCTAATGAGCAATTCAAGGATCCTTTGCTTTTTTCCACAAAGGGATGTTCAGCATAAAGCCCATATGATTTATGATTCAACTTAATTTCCTTTTTGTTTTCCCTTGGGGTGACGGTGGGAACTGAAACTGCTTACTCATAAGGACTCTGTAACTAACCTCCCACCTGTTCGGCCAAAAGGTTTGCCTGTCCGTGTGAGTAAAGATAAAGTCACGGCTTTTCTTCTGTTTCAGGTACATTGAGCATACATTGGATGTAGTCATATATGCAACTATTTATTTATTTGAGACAGAGTCTCACTATGTCGCCCTCCATACAGTGTCATGGTGTCACAGCTTACAGCAACCTCCAACTCTTGGGCTTAAGCAATTCTCTTCCCTCAGCCCCGCCAAGTATCTGGGACTATAGGTGCCCGCCACAACACCTGGTAGTTTTTTGTTATAGTTGTCATTGTGGTTGTTTTTGGCTGTAGCTATCATTGTTGTTTAGCATGCCCGGGCTGGGTTCGAACCCACCAGCCAGGTGTAGGTGGCCAGCACCTAACCACCGAGCTATGGGCGCATAGTCTGCACAACTTTTTGAATCTCCCACTTTCCCTTTAATTCTGCCTGATGAAGGTAGGCATTCTCCTCCCTCTGGAGGAAAACCTGTGCAGAGCCTTCAAGACATTTCTACTCACCTTTATGTTGTAAAAATTGCTAATGTTGCTTTAAATGGAAAACTCAGTCTCAGTTCAGAAAGTAAACGTGCCCAGTAGATTAGTCATCTCTTCAATCCTTGTTAGAAAGTCAGTCTCCTCTCCCTGACGGTGGGCACATGATTCTTCTCCTTCCCTAACTGGCATTTCATCTTCTTGAACTCGACCTCTTCCTCCAGCAAAGTCAAAGCTGCTGCAAGGAGAGGGAGCAAAATGTCAGAGCATTAGGTAGCTATTTGACTGACCTTCTGGAGAGATGGCTTAGAGCTCTGTGGGCCAGGCTGGAGCTTAAAAAGCTCTTTTTCTTCATATGAAAATGTGAGTGATTATAAGTTGGTTTCATAATAGTACTGAGTATATTGGATATTTTTTCTTCCTTTCTTGAGATACTTAACTAAGTAGGATATGTTCCAGCTCCATCCATGTAAATATAAAAGAGGTAAAGTCTCCATCTTTTTTTAAGGCTGCATAAATTACAACTATGGCCCAGGATGAAGGAGGTCAGATCGAGGGAGGGTGGAGGGTGAGATCACACCTATGGTGCATATTGCAAGGGTACATGTCAAATCTATTACGTATAGAGTATAAATGTGTTAACACAATAATTAAGCCGACAAGGTATATATTAACCAGTGCAATGTAAGCGTTCCTAATTCTATATGAAATCAGCACATTGTGCCCCATAAATGCATTAATATATACATGATCTATATGTTTATGATTTAATTAAAAAAAAAAAAAGAAAAAAAAGCTCTTTTTCAGCCATAAAAAAAGACGGCGACTTCACATCTTTTATGTTTACCTGGATGGAGCTGGAACATATTCTTCTTCTTTTTTTTTTTTTTTTTTTTTTTTTTGAGACAGAGCCTCAAGCTGTCCCCCTGGGCAGAGTGCCATGGCATTACAGCTCACAGCAACTTCCAACTCCTGGGCTCCAGCGAGTCTCCTGCCTCCGCCTCCCAAGTAGCTGGGACCACAGGCACTCGCCACAACGCCCGGCCATTTTTTGGTTGCAGCCGTCATTGATGTTTGGCGGGCTCGGGCTGGGGATTCGAACCTGCCACCTTAGGTGTACGTGGCTGGTGCCTTAGCCGGTTGAGCTATAGGCGCTGAGCCGGAACATATTCTTCTTAGTAAAGTATCTCAAGAATGGAAAAAAAAGTATCCAATGTACTCGATACTACTATGAAATCAACATATAACCATTAAACAATTATATGAATGGCAAAACATAACTATAGTCTATAAAGTAGAAGGGAAGAGGAGAGAGAGGTGTGGGGAGAGGGGATATGGGAGAAGGGAGGGTATTCGGGGGGACTTCACCTATGTACCAGTGCATGGTGCAATGGTAAATTTCAAAACTATTAAGAACTGAGTATAACTGTGATGGATGTGTTACTTGGTTCAATGTTAACATTTCACTCTGTATATTGAAGCAGTACCCTGAACCCCATAAATGCATCAATGTACAAAGTTATTATTTAATAAAAAATAATAAAAAATTTTTAAAAAATAAAAAATGTAAATGTACTTAATGCCATTGAATCATACACTTAAAAATAGTTCAATGGCAAATTATATTGTATAATTGTATAGAATACATTGTATATTCTAACATACTTAAAAAAAATTTTTAAAATAGAAAAAAAATGCTCTTTTTCTAGTCTAATGCTTTTGAGGTTCTTTGGTGGCTCCCTAGTACTGGAGCCCTCCTTTGCAGCTTCCTGTAGATAATTTTTATTTGATTGACTTATCAATAATGGAAAGACATGTCAAAAGATTTGCCACATATACATATGTACACATATATGTGCCTATATCTACAGTCATGTACCAGACATTTATCCAACTTGTAAGTGATAAAATTGGATATTTAGCTGAGGAGATTTCCAAGCAAAGTATTAAAGGTGGACCTAGTTTCTTTGTGCTGTTTATAGTGAATGTAGATAAACAATGATAGACCACACTTATGACAATGGTATGATGAGATTTTTACTGTACCTTTTCTATTTTCAGATACACAAATATTTTCCACTGTGTTACAACTGCCTACAATATTCAGTACAGTAATATGCTATCCAAATGTGCAGCCTAGGGGCAATGGCCATACCATACAGCCTAGGTGTGTCATAGGCGGTACCATCCAGGTACAGGTAAGTACACTGATAACACATTCCTCAGAACATATCCCTGCTGTTAAGTAACACATGATTATGTGTATGTATTTGTGCATTATATATTTGGGGGCAATTTGTTGTAATGAATTTAGAATTGTTACAGCTTCTTATAATTTAGTTAACCTTTTATTATTGTATAGTGGTCCTCTTTTATCCTAAGAAAGCTCTTCATTTTGTGTTCATGTATCTGACATGTTCCTACTACCCTAAAGTGTTAGGGAAAACAGCTATCATAGCTTCTTTTGGTTAGAATGTGCTTTTCTTAATTTTAAGTTTTGTATTTTCAAGTTTTCTCTTTTCTTATAGTTTCTTTATAAACAACATATAGCTGGATTCTTCTATTTCTGACATTTTATTTTGTGCTATTTGGCCTACTTTTCTATATTTTTTCTCCTTTATTGCCTTCTTTTGAATGACTTTTTTTTCTTATTCCATTTTCCACTTCACTGGCTTAAGAGTTATATACTCTATTTGTATTCTTTTAGTAGTTACTCTGGGAATTTTGCCACACCTAAATTGTGGGGGGCTGAATAACGCCCCCCTCCTCCTGCTCAAAGGTGTCCACATCATAATCTGCAGAACCTGTGAATATGTTGCCTTACATGATAAAAAGGACTTTTAAAGTGTGGTTGAGTAAGCATCATCAAGTGGGGGAATTATGCTGGATTACGGAGGCAGGGCCAATGTAATGACATGGGTCCTTGGAGGAGTGAGGCCTGCCTGAGGGCTTGATTCACAAAAGGCGGTATGATGACAGAGAAGAGAGAGGAACTAGAAGATGCTTCACTGATGGCTTTAAACATGGAGGATGCAGACAGGCCCTAGAAGTTAGGCGAAAACACAGCCTTGCTGACCCCGTTAGACTTCTGACCTCCAGGCCTACAAGAAAATAAACCTTGTGTTGTTTTAAGTCACCACTAAGTTTGTGGTTATCTGATACAACAGCAATTGAAAATTCATATAGACTTTGGTACCTGAAAGTGGGTTACTACTGTAACAAACACATAAAAATGTGGAAGAAGCTTTGGAATTGGGCATTAGGCAGAGGGTGAAAAAATATCAAAATACATGATATAGAAGTTCTAGATTTCCTTGAACGGACTGTTAGTAGAAATATTAATATGGATGTTAAAGGTTCATCATTCAGTGAAGGTTCAGAAGGAAGTGAGGAGCAAGGTAGAGAAAGCTTATACTGTCTTAGAAAATACCTGCCAAAATCACCATAAACACATCAATGGCAGAAATGTGGGTACAAAAGGCAATGGTGATGAGGACTCAGAAGGAAATGAGAACATATTAGAAATTGGAGGAAAGGGAATCCTTGGTATATAGTGACAGAAAACTTAGATAACTATGTTCCCTATAGTTGTGTACAAATCAGAGTCTCACTATGTCACCCTCTGTAGTGTGCTGTCACATCATAGCTCACAGCACCCTCAAACTCTTGGGCTTAAGAGATTCTCTTGCCTCTGCCTCCAAAGTAGCTGGGACTACAGGCACCTGCCAAAATGCCCAACTATTTTTTGGTTGCAGTTGTCATTATTGTTCAGCAAGCCCAGGCCGGGCTCTAACCCACCAGCCTAGGCATATGCAGCCAGCACCCTACTCACTGAGCTATGGTGCCAAGCCTAGAAATCAGAACTTATAAGTGATAAAATTGCATATTTAGCTGAGGAGATTTCCAAGCAAAGTATTAAAGGTGGACCTGGTTTCTTTGTGCTGTTTATAGTGAATGTAGATATAAAAAGATAGATATATAAAAGATAGATAGATATAATAATCAAAAAGGAACCAAGACTTAATGATTTAGGAAATTCTTAGCTTACCTAGACAGCAAAAGATGCTCAAATCAGGAGAGTGTCAGGAAAGCATGCCCTCAAGAGGAAATGCAACGGTGTGGCTGAACAACATTTCCCTAGTGCCCTAACTCCCTGAAACAGACATTTTTATTACTATTACTAGTAGTAGTAGTGGCGGTACTTAATATATTTAGATTTACTTATATGATTATCACTTTATTTATTCCCCATTCAATCTTGCATTTCAGACCATTTTTTCTGGAGTCATTTTCATTCTTTCTGGAATACATCATTAGAAAATATCTCAAGCGAAGTAAACTCAGTTGTTATTTGAAAATATCTTTACTTCTCCCTCATTGTTAAAATAGGACTTTAAGTAGCACACAATTCTAGGTTGACAGTTAATTTCTCTCAACATTTTGAACATATCCTATCATCCAATGGCTCTCACACTGCTGTAAGAAGTCTTCTATCAATCTAATTGCTGAGTTTTGAAGGCATTCTCTTTCCTTCTAGCTTGCAGCTTATAGGGTCTTGTTTTTATTTCGTAGTTTCACTACAAAGTTTCTACAAATAGATTTCTTTTTGGTGATCCTTCATAATATAGGTTTTGATTCCAGGATCTGTTGGCTCATCAGGTCTGGAAAATTTTCAGCTATTATCTTAGAATATCTCTCCTCCATCTTCTTTCTCTTTCCTCTGCGTTAGAGCTTTTATCAGACTCCTTTTAAACTTTCTTACTCTATCCTTTGTGTTTTGTAACTCTCTTATATATGATCAAGCTCCTCATTCCTCTGTGAAATTTTTTCTTCCAGTTCATTAATTCTATTTTTAGTTACATCTGTTTTGCTACTTAACTTACCCATTGAGTTTTTAATTTAAATTATTATGATTTTCAGGACACAATTATAAGAGGTTCCTTATCTAACAAAAGCAATCAATGTAACCTGTTCTGTGTACCCTTAATGAATCCCCAACAATAAAAAAAATTATTATGATTTCATTGCTAAAAGTCCTATTTCACTCATTTTTATACTTAGTCATTTTTTAATATTTGTTAATTTTTAATGATTTTTATTTCTTTAAACACTTCATATATAAGAATTTTATATTCTGTGTTTAATAATTCTAATATCTGTTTCTTTGAGGGTTTAAATCTATTATTTATTGTTTCTATAGACTTTTTCTCATGGTGGCTTTTTTCCTCATGTGTGCAGAATTTTTTTATTGTAAGTGAATATTTTGTTGGCCTTAATCTGTGGCAATGCTGAGGGGACTGAGTTGGAATGTCTTTCTCCAGGGAGGATTTATTTCACATTTTCTGTTTCTGGTCAGAGGTAGTGTTATGGTTTGGATGTAGTTTGTCCCCACCAAAACTCATATTGAAATTTAATTGCCAATGTAGCGATCTTGGGAGGTGGTACTTTTCAGAGGTGCTTAGCTTGTTAAGATGGATTTCTCATAAGACCAGTTAGTTCTCACGAGACTAAATTAGTTCTCATAAGAATAGATTAGTTCCTGTAACAATAGATTAGTTCTCTTGAGAGCGGTTGTCATGAAGCTGGTCAGCCTCCTCTATATGCTCTCTAATTGCACATGGCTGCTCACCTCTCTGCTTCTCTGCCATGTCTTGACTCAGCACGTGTGTGGCCCTCACCAGAAGCTGAGTAGAAAGTTCATATTCTTGGTCTTTTCAGCCACCAGAATTGTGAACTTAATGAACCTCTTTTTTTAATAAATCATCCATGGTCAGGTAGTCTGTTGTAGGAACACTAAATGAACCAAGACAGTTAGGACAGGATTAGGTAAGCATTACCAACATGCAATACTTTAACATTTTCAAGTGGTGTCCTTAAGTCCTCAGAGAAATTCTCAGAGAAAACTGTTATTCTGTCTCTCTCCTTTTTCTGTTTCCTTTCCCATAGTGAAGATTTCATTACAGACTCCCTTTTGGGACCAGTGAATGTTTTTCTAGTCTTAATTTTTTTTTTTGAGACAGAGTCTCACTATGTTGCCCTCAGTAGAGTACTGTGGCATCACAGCTCACAGCAACCTCAAACTCTTGTGCTTAAAAGATTCTCTTGCCTCAGCCTCCCAAGTAGCTGGAACTACAGGCACCTGCCACAATACCCAGCTTTTTTTTGTTGTAGTTGTCATTGTTGTTTAGCAGGCCCTGGCCAGGGTCGAACCCATCAGCTCTTGTATATGTGGCCAGTGCTCTAGCTGCTGAGCTACAGGTGCCAAGCCTCTAGTCTTAATTTTTCACTTAAGGTTGACCATTCAAGAATTTTAGCTTCATGAGGGAATTTCAGCATGGTACAGATACTAATTCCCAAATATCTAAGATTCTGAAACCACACTGTCTGGGTTTGAATTCTGGCTCTACCACACACTATTGTGTAACCATGAAAAAGGTAACTTGGCAGTTCCTGTAGCTCAGTGGGTAGGGCCCTAGCCACATACACCAAGGCTGGCAGGTTCAAACCTGGCCTGGGCCTGCTAAACAACAATGATAACTGCAAAAAAAAAAAAAAATAGCCAAGCATTGTGGTAGTAGGCACCTGTAGTCCCAGCTACTTGGGAGGCTGATGCAAGAGAATCAAGCCCAAGAGTTAGAGGTTGCTGTGAGCTGTGATGCCATAGCACTCTACTGAGGGAGACATAATGAGACTTTGTCTCAAAAAAAAAGTTAATTTTCCTGTGCTTCAGTTTTCTCTTCTATAAAATGGGTATCAGTAATAGTTCCTCTCATAAAAAATGTTACATGTAATCAATAAATTGATATGAATAGAATGTTGGTTCAGTGCTGGCCCAGAGGAAGTGCTCTGAAAACACTTGCACTTACTCAGGATTAGCCTGTGCCTCCATGTGTTAGTTCACTCCATTTAGTTTTAGCTCACTGAACTTTTTAAAAAATGGATTTTGAGGAATTCTCTCATTTGTTTTCTTTTCTTTTCTTTTTTTTTTTTTTTTTTTTTTTTACAGAATTACAGTTAACAGTGGGTGGGCTAAGAAATTGATGTGGACCTGTCAGAACTGGAATTCAAACTCTGGTCTAACAAGAAGGGGGGAAAAGGCTCCATTATTC